>APFE030557316.1:31027-68503 GCA_000404065.3 Pinus taeda | reverse complement strand
TGTGGAGCAACCACAATAGGGGAAGATGAGTAGAGATTAAGTAGAGACATCTACTCATGCAAAGACCTCTAGTAGGGGTAAACTTCAAGACAAGTGGGCTGAGGGATCACGTGCAGCCATACCTCCAGGTAGGAGGTGGGGCGCTATAGAGCGAATGTCCCAAGGAGAAGGGGTAGGATCCTTGAGGTCCCCAACCTCTTAGATGTCACCTTGCAACAGGAGACCCAACGTGGAGTAGTAGAAACTAACTGATTGGGTAGAAACGGATGCATATGGAGTGGCAGAGAGAGCCATAGTGAAAGGAATCCCAGGACGGCGCATAGCTAGCAAGCTGCAGCAATGTGAGAGGCATAAGTGTTTTGCACAGTGCTAGGTGGCACAAAGAGGTGTGCAATGGTGCGAGATGCATGGTGATGTTGCAGTAATGAAGATGTCAGAGAGGGAGCACATGTCAGCAGTAGGTAGAGCTTCAGCATCATAGTATGTTCCTAGCCAGCCAGAGTGGTCAGTTGGGAGTTTTTCTGTTCCAAGTGTTGTTGGAGCAAGTGGACTAGATAGATGTGTTGCATGCAAAACATTCCAGAGTTGCAGGATCGGGTTTGAGAGAAAGCCTTTCTTGTTGAGAGGGAGTGTTGAAAAATGTGCAACAAGAAATCTTAAATTTAGAATGTGCTAAAAATAGACCTGATAAAAACAACATGTCTAAAAATAGCAATTTGGCTAGTGAGGTCATTGGCCACATTGGGTGAGAGGTGAAACTGATAAAAATAGAAAGTTATAAAGATAGCATTTCTGGCTTCCTTCCTATATATAGCAGTCCTTAGTCTATCTATAGGAAGAAAATTTATTTTGGTCTAAACAGTGGTTTAAAATATTAACTAATTAATCTCCATTAGTTAGTTAATTATGGAAAATTAAACTAGAAGTATTTGTGAGATCATGCAGTTATTTTCTCTCTTGATTTAGGAATTTATTCCTTGATTAAAGAAGATAAGGTTCAGTTCAATATTAAAAGGATCAGTTGACTTAGTTTAAACTAGTCAAGTCCAGTTAGACTAACTTAACAAGTTGTTAAATTAGTGAAAAATAGTTTGTTAATACGTGCATGCATGTGACAACTATTATTTTAGATAACTGAGAATTCACTCATGGATAACTATTGCATGTCAGTTCTATCAGAGACCCAGTTGAGATCAGATGTGGGACAATGTACTATCAGATGCTTGGATATTTCTAGTAAGTATTCCTTGCATGGAGAAGGATCTATTATAGGAAATTGAAGGACTTGAGGTCTATATAATTAGGCCCACGTAGTCCATGATCTTCATCTTCTGAATGAATATCATCAGGATATTCTGATTACAGAGAGAGCAGGATAGCTATTGAGCTCATTCTTTTTGTATGTTGAAGAGGGTTTCCACTTGATTGATAATACAGTGTTGGGGTTTTATGTTGGTGCTTTCCCCAACGATATATTATGTGTTATGTGTGATTGATTCATTCTTATCAGTTATATGTGTTCTTATTGATCTTGCTCATGGTTGATTAATCTTTCGCTAAATTGTTTGTAGAAGTAGATCAAGTGTTTTGCATTAGTACATTGCATTACCATGTGATCTACATGTGACAAATTTCTACATGGTATCGGAGCTAGCTGATTTGTAGAAAAAGTTTACATGGCATCAAAGCTAGCTGAATTGTAGAAAAATTCTACAAAATTATACAAAATATATTAATTTTCTCCCACTAATATACCAGGAATGCCCATCTAAAAATATAATATTTGTTTACATCAATATTTTATTGTGCTATTACCGTTCTTTAGTCATTTCCATGGAATGAATGCATAAATCCGATAAATAGGGAACATAATTTATTCAATTGAAAATCTTTACTACAACTGAAAGTGTATGAAAAGAAAAAGGGAAAGAAACATATTTGAACACCCTATCATAGTGTGCAAACAAAATCCTAATATGTTATTGCATGGCTAGGCTAATATAGAATTCATCACGGTTTTCTCAGCAATTCAAGCTCCACAGTTGGCCTGCCAAAACAACGGAATAGAAATAGAAGATGTTTTGGATTTTGAATTAAATCTCTAACCAAATTACATGACGTCCATGATCATTAGTGTTATTGATGGGTGCAGCCCACCCTTGTCACACCACACAAGTTTATTAATGCGTGAATAAAGAGAAATTAATGATGGCCAACAGATTAGGTGCAATGTTAATTCACCCATTGGTTGATTGTAATGATGTAGATTTGTCCTTTGGAACCCACATTTGTGATTGTTACCTTATACTCTTCTTGTTGGATAAGTGTCCTCCCTCAGGATTTTCGACCCAACCTTGGTATGGGTGATCAAACCCTAGCGTAAGTCATTTGCACACACATTCATTCAGTTTGTAAGCTTTGTGTTCTTGGTAAGCCATGGCTATTTCTGTGCGAGGTTCTGCTATTATGTGCTCTGGTTTAGGGGTTTGACCTGAAAGTTTCCTTCCTCTGTCCGGTATGAAGTGTTGTTACCACTGTAAATTCTGTCTCTTCTTTACCTGCACTTATTCTGGTAGATTACTATGTGTTTGTAGCTTGCTGGTTAACATAACTCTGTGCCTTCTTGGTATGCGGTGTCAATGTTGGTGGTTTTTCTGGTCGATGTGATTTTCTTTTCTGGCTTGAACTTTTCCAGATAATAATTATTGAGCTCCTAGTTGTCTTTCCTCGGGTTAGAGCAGAATGTGGTTGCAGTTCTCTTCGGCTCCTTTAGCATTGCAAGCGTAAGCTCTCTGGTTCTTTGCTCTCAGTAGTAACATCTTCTCCCTCAGTCAACTAATGTCTTTGCTCCTTCGCGAGCAAGGTAACCTTATTGAATTGCCATGACCGCAGCTCACCTCTGTCAGGTAAATTCTGGAACCAGGGTTATTATTCTATGTACTCTCGCCTTACTTTGTTGTTCAGATCTCATGAAATTTGATGAATGGCTATTGTTGTAGGTACGACGACCTGGAGGGTTTCAGAACCTGGCTGTTTGAAACTCTGGCTAGATCTGGGTAGTGTCGTTCTTTGTTCTTCTTGTTATTTTCATTCAACGCCTTAGGTTTTGGGGTTATTGTAATCTTTGTCTTAAACTTTGATGAGTCGTCGACTGTATGAAGTCTCGGCTGTTGGCTTGTGTGACCGTTCTTACTATTTGATAGCTGTAAGTTTTCCTTAGGGTTTCTAGGCCCACATTGTTTATTGTCCCGAATTTGTAATAACATTTGGCATGCATTGTATAATTGTTTGAACAGGGTTTTGGAGCAATGTATGACTAAATAGAGATTTTCTTGTACTTGTTTTATAAATGAAATTATGAATTTTCTTCTTCAGGCATACCTGGGTACTCTGCTTGGTTTCTTGTTTGTCAATGCTTTCACCTTGTGTATATGTGATGCTCGAGGTATTCGACTTGTTCTGGATTCTTCGACATTCATATGCTTATTGATTCGAGATCCATAGGACTTGTCTCTGCAACACGTTCTTGGGTTTTTTTTGAAACCTATTTGGTTTCATATGCTTGCTTCTACCAATGTAATTCGAATTACATGTATGTAGATATTCCCAAAGAATAGAATAAAGACAGACTTGTACTTCAAATAGAAATCAATGTAATATCATAGAAATAATTAAACAATTATAGGATGCTGGGGAGAAATGTCTGTGTGTTTAGAGATATATTTCTTCATTAGCTTCTCAAAAAGTCAAACCTTCCAATTGTGTTATGTTCCTCTTTTAAAATGATTGTCAGGAACTGTTTCCTTGGAACTGTTTTGTTTTTTAAACTATTGTTGGTTACATCTATTTAGTTCCAGAACCGTTATTGTCTTACAGTATTATTACGAAAACAAGACTAGTTGCTTATAACAATTGTCCTCATTAGTTTTAATTCTTGACCTTCCTACTTACTGTTCTTTTGTTAAATTAGACAACATAAACAAATAAAAGTAAAAAAAAAAAACCACATTGTTCACTCAGCAAATTCCTCCTCTATCCTCTTCAAAGACCAAACAACCATTCCTTTTGTCTTGACCTGTCAGCCACATGCTCCTGCATCAAGCTCCCAAGGTAAGAAAAAGTCATGGCTCCATTCCATCAGCTCCTCCACAGAATAAATGGCCTTATGTATCTGTGCCGTGTTGAGCCATGAACTATCCTCAATTGGACGGTTCCTCCACTTGACAAGGTATCACAGATACTATTTCCTACAAGTCTTCTTGGCTACCTATGTGTCGGGAATCTTCTCGATCTCATGGGGTTGAACCGAAGGCATGTGGCTCATCCAAGAACTATCTCCAACATGGGCGTCCCGTTCTAGCCATACCACACTGTTTTCCTCTGGGTTGGCAGTATATGGGAACAGGTCTGCCACATTGAAAATAGGTGATATTCCTATATCAGGTGGTAGTTGTATTTCATAAGCGTTTGCTAAGAACTTACGCAAAATCTTACAGGGGCCAATATTTTTGAATTTTAGCTTGTTATATGCGCCCATAGGAAACCTTTCTTTGCATAAGTGTGTAAGGACTTCATCACCTATATTAAATTGGAATTCTTGCCACTTTAAATCTGCCTGTTGTTTATATTTTTGCACGCTGTCTTGCAACTTTAGTTTCACCTGTTCATGTAGTTAACTGATCGCTTTAGCAAAATCTTTCCCATCAGCACTTCTCCTCCCCAACTTTCCCAAATCCCATAGTTCATGTATTCCACGAGGATGCATGCTGTACAGGATCTAAAATTGATTGTGCTCAATGTTGCAGTTTGGCGAATCGTTATAAGCGAATGTTGCTTGAGCGAGAGCATGATCCCATAACCGTGAACTTTCCCCAGTCAAACTTTGTAACAAGTTTCCCAACCTCCTATTCACCACTCCTATTTGCACATCATTCTGCGAATGATATGCAGAACTGAAGTTCAACTGTGTGTCCAACTTCTTCCACAGGGTGCACCAAAAGTGTCCCGTGAATTTTAAGTCCGTGTCAAAAACAATAGATCTGGGTAGGCCGTGTAATCTAACAACCTCCGTGAAAAGCAAGTGAGCTACATGAGTGGCATCACTAGTTTTTCGACAAGGGATGAAATGCGGCATTTTTGAAAACCTGTCTACCACCACTATCATTGAGTCATATCCTCACTCTATTCTAGGCAGTCCTAAGACAAAGTCAATGCTGACTGAGTCCCATGGTCTACTTGGAACAGGTAGTGGTGTGTAAAGTCCAGTGTTTTTACTACGTACCTTCGCTAGTTGGCAGAATTTTTGGATAGACCCCCGCTATTTTTCTCCCGTATAATATTTTCTCTCATCGAACAATCTGGGATACATAACTGTCCCCCTCTAAACAGTAGTCCTTCCTGCAAGTTGTAGTCCAACCATGGACTTGTGTTCCTTAGCACGAGATTTTGACAGGATTCAAAGGCCTCTTTGAAATATGTGTCAGTCTGGTGCAAATCTTTCAAGTGCTCAAAACCCAACACCTGTATTGTACTTTCCTATAAGAGTAAGGATCTTTTTCTCAATGCATCTGCCACCTTATTGGCCTGCTCGCTGATGTGTTTCAGCACAAAGCTGAAACTTTGCAAATACTCCACCCATTTGGCATTCTTGTGTTTCAATTTGCATTGTTGCGTTACATATTGTAGTGTTGAATTATCAGAAAATAACACAAACTCATTCCCCAGCAAGTAGTGTCTCCAATCCTTTAAAGCTTGGATGACAACATAAAATTCCTTGTCATATGAGGAATATTTATGCCTGCTTTCATTCAATTTCTCACTGAAAAATGCAACAGGTTTGTTTTCCTGACTGAGCACAACACCAATGGTTGTCCCACTTGTATCGCATCGAACCTGGAAAAGCTTATTAAAATCTGGTAGCCTTAGAATTGGCCTTTCTGTAATATTTTGCTTCAGGAGCTGAAAGCTGTTCTCTACTGCCTTGGCCCAAGAAAAAGGTTGACCGGCCTTTTTGATGGTGTCCAACATAGGTGCACAGAATTCACTCAAATTTCTTATAAACTTGCAATAAAAACTCACCAACCCATGAAAGCTACATAAGTCAAATAAGTTGTTCGGTGACGGTCAATTAACAATTGCTACGATCTTTTCTAGATCCATCTTCAATTCATTTTCTGCAATTACAGAGCCCAAGTAAACCAGTTCTTTTTGTAGGAAAGTACATTTCTTCAAGTTTATCAGTAGTTTATTCTGTTGTAATTTCTCTAGCACGCTTCAAACATGTTGAAGGTGATCTTCTTTAGTCCTGCTGAAAATCAATATGTCATCAAAATATACTATCACAAACTTACTGATGAACTCTTTAAACATTTCATTCATCAACCTCATAAAAGTACTAGGAGCATTACTCAAACTGAATGGCATGACCAGCCACTCATACAGCCCTTCATTAGTCTTGAAGGCTATCTCCCACTCATCTCCTTCTCTGATTTTGATCTGATGATAGCCACTCTTCAGATCAATCTTCGTGAAATATGCTTCCCCACTTAGACAATCCATCATATCGTCCATCCTTGGTAGAGGAAACCTATATCAAATATTGATTTCTTTGATGGCCCGGGAGTCTGTACACATCTGCCATTCTCCTCTTTTCTTGGGAGCGAGAACGGTTGGTATTACACAAGGGCTCAAGCTTTCCCTTATCAGCCCTTTATCTAGCAACTCTTGCACATGTTTCCTAATCTCTTCATTATCTTTAGGGCTCATCCAATATGCTGCCTTATTTGGTAGGCTTGCTTTGGGTATGAAATCGATATGATGAATGATGCTTCTTTTGGGAGGCAACTTGTCCGGTAAATCATCAAGTACAATGTCCTTGAATTCCTATAACATCTCTTGAATTTCTGTAGGCAATTTAGACATTTCCGTGTGCAACAACATAGTATTAGTTCTCCTCACGAAAACATAATTCACTTCACTTTCCTCAATCTGTTTCATAAACTGTTTTCCACCTACTAACAACGCTTTTTTCCCGCTTGCTTCTCTTGTATCCTCCTCTTTGATGGGTACAAGCGTATGCTTGACTCCATCTTTAACAAACTTGTAGCAATTTGTCTTCCCATCATGTATCAGCTTCCCATCCTACTACCATGGTCTTCCCAATAGTATGTGACACACGTCGATTGGCATAATATCGCAAACAACCTTTTCCTTACATCTGCCAATGTGAAATTCAACCTCATATTGTTCATCAACCAATAGCTGGTGGCCTTTCTGCAGCCATGACACCTTGTAAGGGGTGGGGTGCTTAAATTTCTTCAATCTCAGCCTCTCCACCCTCTCGGTGGTAACCAAATTATCTATACTCCCACTCTCTATCATCAATTTGCAGCACTTTTCGTGTGATTTGCAAACTATCTGCAACAGGGGTTTCTATTGGGTCTCCTCGGCAGTTTCCTTGGCTGGTTTCAACAATACTTTGTTTAAAACCAAGGCCTCCCTCGTTTCTGCCACATTTTCTCCTTCCTGGGGTGGTGCCTTAGCTTCCTTAGGCTATGCAACAAATGTTCCCCTCTCGCCAGCTTGCTCTACTTCCGGGCATTCAAAAGATCTGTACCCCCACTTGTGGCACCTGTAGCACTGGAAATTAGCTCCTCTTCCTTAGCCAGTCCCTCTTCCTCACTGATATGGCTTGCCACCTCTAGTGCTATCTCCTTTCTCTGTTATTCTTGAAGCCCTGGAGCTGCTGCCTTATTCACTGTTACTGGCAGTTCTCCCTCTGTCATAGGACTGTCCTCGTCCTCTGCCATTTCCCTGTCCTCTCCTATTATTTTGTTTTCTATTAATCTTTTCGTCAGCCTTTAGAACACTCTAATAGGCTTCCTCTATGTTTCTCGGGGAAAGAATACTTATTTCATCTAGTATTTCCAGCCTCAAACCGTTTACGTATCTTGTTGTCTTCTCCAGAGTGTCATTAGTATAACTAGCCCTCAAGTTCACATGGTAGAATTCTTCCATATACTCCTTTACTGTCATTCCTTTATGTCTTAAGTTCTGCACTTGTCGGTAAAGCGCCACCTGATAATCCTTAGGTAGAAATCTGCCTTTCACCTTGGCCACCGTTCTTGGCCACTTCCTTATCAGTAGCTTATTCATTCTCCTTTTGTCTGCTTGGACACTATCCCACCACACGACGGCATGTCCCTTCAATTTGGTTGCAGCAAACCTGACTCTTTGGTCCTCACTGATCTCTTTGTTCTCAAAATACTTATCCAACTCGCTTATCCAGTCCAGTAGGACTTCTATGGATAGGCTGCCATCACAGTTAGGAATTTTTGGTTTGGGCTTGCTGCTAGCTAGCAGCATTGACCTCAGCAATTTTATCTCTGGGGCTTCCTCATCTGATCCGTCCGTAGTAGCTACTGCCTCCTCCTCGCTGTCATCTACAAGTTCTGGATCTCTTCTCCTTCCCGCCTCCACTGCCTCTAAGCGAACAGTAAGGGTCCTTTTTTCTTCCCTCAATCCCTCGCGTGCTACTCTGTGCACACCTCTTCCACGTCCTTATCTTCCAACCTCCATATCCTGGCTCTTTCAACTTCCTGCTCTGATACCCCTTGATGGGTCCAGCCCACCCTTGTCACACCACACAAGGTTATTAACGCATGAATAAAGAGAAATTAATGATGGCCAACAGATTAAGTGCAAGGTTAATTCACCCGGCGGTTGGTTGTAATGATGTAGACTTGATCTCTGGAACCAACACTTGTGATGGGTACCTTATACTCTTGTTGTTGGACAAGTGTCCTCCCTTGGGATTTTCAACCCCACCTTGGTATGGTTTATCAAACCCTAGCGTAAGTCATTTGCGTGCACATTCTTTCAATTTGTAAGCTTTGCATTCTTGGTAAGCCGTGGTTGTTTCTGTGTGAGGTTCTGCTATTATGTGCTTTGGTTCAGGGCTTTGACCAGAAAGTTTCCTTCCTCCGTCCCGTATGAAGTTCTATTACGATTGTAAATTCGGTCTCTGCTTTACCTGCACTTGTTCTGGTAGATTACTATGTCTTTGTTTCTTACTAGTTAACGTAACTTTGTGCCTTCTTGATATGCTGTGCCAATGCTGGTGGTTTTTCTGGTCACTGTGATTTTTTTTTTTTTGGCTTGAACTTTTCCATGTAACAATTATTGAGTTCCTGGTCGTCTTTCCTTGGGTTCAAGAAGAATGTGGTTGCAGTTCTCTTTGGCTCCTTCAGCATTGCAAGGGTAAGCTCTCTGGTTCTATGCTGTCAGTAGTTACCTCTTTTCCTTCAGTTGACTAATGTCTTTGCTCCTTCGCGAACAGGGTAACCTTATTGAACTGCCATGACCACAGCTCTCCTTTGTCAGGTAAATTTTGGAACCGGGGTTATTATTCTGTGTACTCTCACCTTAGTTTGTTGTTCAATTCTCATGAAATTTGATGAATGGTTGTTGTTGCAGGTACGACGACCTAGAGGGTTTCGGAACATCGTTGTTTGAAACTCCGGTTAGACTCAGGTAGTGTCATTCTTTGTTCTTCTTGTTATTTTTATTCAACGCCTTAGGTTTTGGGGTTATTGTAATCTTTGTCTCATAACTTTGATGAGTTTTCGACTATATGAAGTCTCGGCTGTTGCCTTGTGCGACCGTTCTTGTTATTTGATAGCTGTTGGTTGGCCTTAGGGTTTCTAGACGAACACTATTTACTGTCCCGAATTTGTAATAAGTTTTGGCATGTACTGTATAATTGTTTGAATAGGGTTTTGGAACAATGTATCACTGAACAGAGATTTTCTCGTACTTGTTTTATAAATGAAATTATAAATTTTGTTCTTCATGCATACCTGGGCACTCTTCTTGGTTTCCTGTTTGTCAATGCTTGCACCTTGTTTGTATATCTGATGCTCGAGGTATTTGGCTTGTTCTAGATTCTTTGGCATTCATATACTTATCGATTCGGGATATGTAGGACTTGTCTCTGCAACGCATCCTTGGGTTGTTTTTCCAACCTCTCTGGTTTCATATGCCTACTTGGACCAATGTAATTCGAAGTATGTGTATGTAGATATTCCTGTATAATAAAATAAAGATAGACTTGTACTACAAATAGAAATCAATGTAATATCATAGAAATAATAAAACAGTTATAGGACACTCTAGAGAAATGTATGTGTGCTGAGAGATATATTTCTTCATTAGCTTCTCAAAAAGTCAAACCTTCCAATTGTGTTATGTTCCTCTTTTAAAATTATTGTGAGGAACTGTTTTCTTCGAACTATTTTTATTTTTCCAATTGTTGTTGGTTACATTCTGTTGGTTATATCTGTTTAGTTCGGGAACTACTGTTATTGTCTTACAGTACTATTATGAAAATAAAACTAGTTACTTATAACAATTGTCCTAATTAATTCTAATTCTTGACCTTCCTACTTACTGTTCTTTTGTTAAATTAGACAACATAAACAAATAAAAGTATAAAAAAAACAACCACATTTTTCACTCAGCTAATTCCTCCTCTGTCCTCTTCAGAGACCAAACAACCTTTCCTTTTGTCTTGACCTGTCAGCCAGATGCTCCTACATCAGTTATAACCCATATTCTCATGATCTGGGACGTTTTCTCTTCATTCCTCTTTTACAATTGAATATTGCTGAACATTTAGGTTGCCAGCAGGAATTTTGAAGTGCTTGTGTTAGAGTTTTTAAAGAAAGTTTGAGTGAATGATCAGGAAAGTCTCTTCATGCCGGAATGAATAAACTCATGTATCTACTATCAGGGAGTCAGTAGAAAATATGTAACAGTTCTGTATATTTTATACACTAAAATGCCACAAATGCAAATTTTTTGAGATACAATGTCGTATAAGTATGCTCTAAAATTACATGCTTTCCTACTGCGTGTACGTAGAGATTGTTTTTCGAACGTTTTATTCTAACTAGAGTTACTATGTTATACCCAGTTTAGAGATGGTTGCTCACTGTAATGCCATTCGAGCAAACTGAATAATTAACTTTATTTTAATAAAAAAAAATCAACTATTTATTCCAGCAATATATACCAATCAAATACGGAAGTCAATCTATAAGTCAATTATTTATTCAAAGGAATATATAGAATTACGATTATCGATTATTTATTCCAAGGAATATATAAAAATCTGTAATTGACATAATATACTTCAAAAACATTCATGCATCTTACGTACAATCAAATTCAGAAAATATTACAACAATCAATTTCACAAACAAAATTATATGTGACCAGTTTCAAAAATACTATACCCCCACCACTAAGGTCCTTTAAAAACAACACTAATCATATTGTTCAGCATATGCTCAATATAAATAACAATGGAATAGATCACAATGGAATAGAAAACTCTATTGTAAATTATATCAAGAGATGAAAATATGTGGCAATTCCCTTAAAAATTTATTGTAATTAACATATAATATTATAACAAAAAAATCAATGCTCATCCTGCAAAATTGATACTAATGGGTCAATTTACATAAATATATTCATATGGTCGAGGCAACATGTCAACAATTGATACTAATGGGTCAAAATTTACATAAATATATTCATATGGTCGAGTCAACATGTCAACATAAATGATCGTTGGTAGCTGATCCACCCTTTCACCCTTTCCATGTTGAACCTATGAGCTTGGAGATTTATAATCTTTAATATACTTCATTTCTTAAAAAAACTTCATCTTGGTTAAAAAAACGTCATCTTGGTTATTGACCAAATTCAGCCATGGTAATTTACTGATACAAGTTTTATTAAGAGTTTTTTTTCATCCATCTTCCACTCATACTTCTTCTCATGGTACTGAATCAAGTCCATTGTCCATTATTAGTCCCTTCAATCAAGGCATGGACTATAGTAATAGAATTATGGCTTTAACATTAGTTCATTCACAAACTAAATTAATTTAGCTTAAGTTTTTAATTGATATTTTGTAAAACATTTTGCTTAAACTTATCAGTAGATACAATGGTTTTTTTTACCAATAATGTTTTTTCATTTTAGGGTGACGGCTACAAAGGAAGGGTGGCGAGGGAAGATAAAGGGAATTGTTACCCGACCAGGGAATGGACGTAAACTCGTAAGCTAACAACTGGGTTCACAGGGATAATCGTCATGGTCCTCCACAAAGCACCGGGTTTGGTTCCTTCCTTTGTCGTGCGTGGGAAGCTCTTTGAGGAGGGAGTAGGATGAGTTGCTAAAACGAACGAAATGGAGGATCGACCCATTATGATTACGAAGATAGGTTGTTGCATTGGTTGGCCAGCCGAGGGGGTATTGACCTCTTAACAAGGCAAGGCTTATAATCTTCACTGGTTTCTTAAGTTGAAAAGACTCACATCAATCATATTTTATCAAATATGAAGTAATGCTAGCATAACATTACTTCATTAGTATAAAATGTTTGCATTATATATATTATGTAATCCATAAGGTGGTTATGTCGGCATCTACTTTGGGATCGGATCACCACATGTGCCCACACTTATGCTCACTTGGTAGTGGCTCTAACCACTAGTCACTACTCGTGTCTTGTGTTTTGCATGAGACTAACGATACTTTCGAAGTTGTTGTTCACATGGAACCCGATGAGGGAGGGAAACACTGCCACAATTTATTTATTACACTGTTAGACTTTATGTATTTTTGTTTCTATTTTCTACATTTTTGTTTCAATTTACTCTGGTCTTGCTCGAACAATTGGAATTGCTTCAATGTTTTCTGGTTGCCACTACTTAACAACCACTTAACACTACTACATAAACCGGGGTTTCAAGACAATATTTGAGTAAATTGTCTTGACTTGAGACAAAAAAAAATTGTATTGTCTTAAATAGTGTCTTTAAGTGAGTGTCTCAAAAATTATTGTCTTAAAAACTGACTCTATAAAGACAATATATAACACATGCATTATTGTCTCTTAGGAGATAATTTCATTTATGAGACAATTTCATTTTTGTATCTCTAGAGACAACACTCATATTAGACACAATATGTTTTTAATACTAGCTATTGTCTCTCTAGAGACAATAAATGTTTTATTTAAAGATCACTTTTGTCTCTCTAGAGACAATATAAAACAATGAATCCAAAATTGTCTCACCACTAAAATAATTGATATAGAAAACATTTAATTAAAAATAAACTACAAAATCATTGATTAATTCATGTTAGCGCAAAGTGGAATCGAACCACCAACCTCATGCTTGTAAGGTAAATGCTCTTCCATTGAGCTAGCACACTTTACAGAATTACGTGAAGAGTTATGGCAATACTGAAAACTAAATTTATAGCCATTGATTTAAAAACAAAATCTGACACATGATCTATAATCTTTATAAAAACTATAATCATGTAGAACATATTTTTAACTTACTAAAACTAGCAATTTCCCCAAAGTGTGCAAAGGGAGGTAGATTATATATCTAGCAAAAAATTTCAAAATCTTATATTAGTATACAGTTAAATGTTCATGTATACAGGCTATCTTGCTACATTGGCATATCCTTGTGTTGGAATTTCATTCCATGTTAAGGCTTCTTTTTCTTCATCTCCTTCTCCACACATGTATGTGCCTATTATGGTGTATATGTACCGACATAAAATTGTATAACAAAATGTCTTGATTTCCAAACAAAAAACAAACATAATTATGATTTGTGAATACATAACCTGCGATTGAGTCGTTATCAAAGCAAAAGTAATGAAATGGAGTGGATATATTCTCTTGCACCTTTGCAATCAGTTCTCCCTACTTAAAAGTTAATAGACTTGGAATATGTTTTTCCTTTGAATTTTAATCTGCATAAATTCATGGCACCATCCTAGCTCCAAAATTATTCGGGGCCCTCTATGGCTTGGGAGTTCCACACCAATCATTGTTTATGCGAGTGAAGAGTACTAATGATCGAGAACATGTGCTAAAAAAAAATATCATCTATGTTGCTACTAAATGCAAAGATATATCATCATAATGAAAAAAACAACAACACGTTTCTTAGTAAACAAGTGGGTGTTGATTATAAAAAGGAGAGGATGACATCATGGAAGACAAACTACTCTTCAGTAGCAAGTGCCAAGAAACCATGGTGCACACTCAACAAAATAGATAAGCATAACATATGAAAAGTTGAAATCTATGAACTGTAAAGCAAAAGGTCAAAGAACTACTTACCACAATTTCTCTCTATCCACCAGTACAAAGTACTTGCAAGAACAACAACAATTAGACCAATTGTGTTGGTGATCACATCAATGAAATGATCTTGAGCATATGCCTTCACAATCTCATTAGTAAAACTTCGACAATACATTATGAGGAAAAACTTCACAAAAGTAACTGAAACCATAATTCCAACCACCCAATGCCATTTGTCACCATCTAAAGATAAACCATCCTCATGTGGAAATTTGGAAATAGAGTTGACAAAAGTTAATTCCTTGTATGCAAATTGGAAAATGGAAATTCTAACAAGAGCATTCTTTAGAAATGAAAATACTAAAAAGAGAAATGTCTAAAAATTATATGTTTAATTACATGTATTAAACGTTATACACTTTGTTAAAAAGAATCCATTTATGTATTTCTATAATGTAAATAACTTCATAAAGAAATAACCCTAGAAGCCAAAATGTTCACCCTAATGAACCAAAGTAAAAAGAGGTATATCATTGATTGGTTTCCTATTATATAAGTCTCTACGCAAGGAGGTGGTCAACCATGGGCATTTGTCTTGGTGACTTCTACCTTCACCTTCAATATGAGAGTGATGGAAACCTAATGGACGACCAATATCAGGTTCTGGAGAAGTGGTAAATATTTTTGAAGACAAGTTCATATACTCATGTGGCTCTTCTGAAAAACCAACAAGCA
This sequence comes from Pinus taeda, assembly GCA_000404065.3. NCBI lineage: Eukaryota > Viridiplantae > Streptophyta > Pinopsida > Pinales > Pinaceae > Pinus > Pinus taeda. The sequence goes on along the minus strand of APFE030557316.1, from coordinate 53,583 downwards.
CCACAACCCATTTCCTAAATGGCCCATTGGGTGGGATTTGACTTGTACATGATGTTCACATCAACATTTTTAACAGAATTCTCAAATGTAGCACTTCAAAATTTTGTATTGAGGTGGAAGTAAAATCTAGGTAAAAACAAAATATGTTATTTCAGGTTCAAAAAGACAATTGGAGTGACAACATTCAAATACTTTATCATTGAGAATCATTAATTTTTATGCCACAATGTTTTAGTGATTTAACGTCATCTATTATGATTCATTGTGTGTGAAAAATATACTATTTCAATATTAATACTAAGATATTTTATTTTTTTTTCTCTCTCCACCTTTTGTGGACCCTCTTTTCCTACAGTTTGAAGGGCATGCGAGCTAGAATCAAATTTTCATTCATCTGTGAAGTCATAATTATGATTTAGGAAAGGCAAGGGGGAAAAGAAAGTAATAATAAACTGCAGAGGATATCCTGCAGGATGAGGATGTCTAAAGTGTTTATTGACATTGTAAAGTAAAATATGTTTCCTCACGTTATATTTGCAATCCACACCTCAACGATATCAAGAAGACTAGTCCTGTGGTAAAGCTTGTTCGTACAAATCCATAAGTTGATATTCTCAACTTGATAGGATTACATGGAATTTTTATTAAATTTCCACATGATTTGGATCTTTTGTGTATGTAGTTGAGGCCCTCGATATATAAACATGCTGAAATACTTCATTTTCAATGAATTGTCTTCCATGACAATCAGAGGATATTTCTTTGTCTATATAAGCATTGTTGAGGTTACTTGCTACTTTCTTTTGCTATCCAACCCATAGGTTTTTGGTCTTATGAGATTGATCATCTCAAATCTATGATTTTGATCACCACCTTTTTCCAAATTATCTTAGCAACTAGGGTGTCGAGTGACCAATCAAGACATAAAAAGGTAGATCTATGATCCAATGTTTGCTGAAATAGGTGACCATAAATACACCTCCACTTACTAGTGCAAGGCACCATTGGCAAGGGATTTCCACCATTCAAATTCCCCATCTTAGTTCACCTCAACATCTCACATCAACAGTTCTAATTATTCCTTACGAGAACCATTTCCTGTCCCAAAAATCTAAAGTTGTGGAGGAATTATTTGGGCAATTTCAAGCGTTGAATTTGCCTCAGGAATGGCCTCACTATCACACATATACAGCGATGACCAAATTAGAAATTTGTTCGAGATTATCTTGAGGAAAGAGGCAAGAGTTTCACAAGTGTGTGGGGCCTCTAGTGACCTTGTTACCTTGTTGGAGGCATCCATTTAGTTGGATGTGTGACCTGTGAAAAACCAAAGAGTAGAACCAAGATTCCAAGGGGATGTTTTAGTGAATATTGGAAGCCAAGCACCTTGTTGTTTGTACCACTACTACTAATTGTGTATGCCATCATTTCATGGATTGAAACTAAGTTTTGGGTAGTGTATTCATTCCTATAGGATTGTAGGAACTATCTCAAAGGCGGACTAATATTTACATAGGGAAGTGGCAGAAGATTGAAGGAATTCTTCCACTTTTCACACAAGGGTTTGCATAAAGAACAAGAATACTTTCTGCCTTGGAATTTCACTGTGTATTTTAGGTTCCCTTTATCTCATTTATTTTGTCTATATGATCCAGTTAAATGCAAGCTCTGTTTTTACTCAAATCTGATATCAGTCTATAATGTAGCTCCAAATCAATACACATCAGATTAGCATGTTGATATTCTTTATTTCCGATTTATGCATGGCTATAAAGTGAAATGCAATCTCTATTTTTAATCAAATCTGATATTAGTCTATAATGCAACTCCAGATCAATACACATTAGATTAGCATGTTGAAATTCTTTATTTCCCATTTATGCATGGTGTTGGTTGGTTTGGCAATGAATTAGTAAAGAAACACCTACAACACATTTGGTCTATTGTGTTGGTTAATAAACTCACCACTATGTAACGTTTCCACTGTCTAAAATGCTTAATTTTCATGGAATGGTAGCCATTGAATGTGTACTCATTGTTGAAGTTTAAATTTTAAGCTTAGCTTCCTATTTGGTAGAGTGTGGGAGTTCCTTGCGAATGCTATAGTAATGCATTTTAAATGAAATGGAGAAAATGAACCTGCATCCATATGCTCCTAAACTATTTAACGAAACTCATTAAAGGCAAACATAGTGAACCACAACGAATTCAGGGGCAGAGAATTGGTTTTTCTAGAAGGGAAATATTACATTGTTGTACCCTGAGATAACAGATGCCAAAATCCCTCATTATATGTGTTTTATTTTTTCTTCACCTTATGAGACTACCGCAAAATATTGCAGTCCACTCACCTCAATCCCTGAATTCTAGATGCAAAAATTTATCTCTCAATACACAACCAAATCTTTAGTTTTGTAGTAATCCAAATTTTCTCAAAAGATCTATATCGTGCCCAATCTTCTAGAACTTGCAGTATAATGCCTCAAAACCTTAAAACCCAACCTTATACCCTTTTCACACACACCACAAACGAAAAAAACACTCTGATCTGCTAGTGCCAGTCCCAAAGAGAACCAGAATGACCACTAGAAAGGTATCTGAAAGTAATTAAAAGCTAATTTGGCTGAGTCATTGACCCCACTCACTCCATTAATCCATCATTAATTTACCTTTAGAATAAAAAAATGATAGAGACATTTGTTGAGAATGATCTATGATTTCCTTCATCCTAAAAGCGACCATAGAATATTATAATTGGATGAATTCAAATATCTAATAGAATGTTCCCTAACCCATTCATGCCTATCAAATTTTGATGATTTGATATGGTCATTTTAAAATGCCTAGTTTAAAGAATTTATGAATTAGTCCTTTTATGATTGGATACTTATTCAAATCCTTACATATTTTGGTGAGAAGAACCTACTCTTTCAAATTGTGTAATTGTTTATGTGTGTAGCTCATCCAAACGATGCCAACCCGACAACCTCACAATTCTCAATTGAAAGATTGATATAAGTGAAGTATGTTTAGTACATGCACATGTTAATATCACCGCCATCATCCTATCTCTATTTCAATTGTTTTCAAAAATAACAGGCTCATTTTTTTTGAAGCATTGTATGGTCTATCATTGGCCCTCCCTCCTCTGTTTCAATGTTTTCAAGAGCTATGGGCCCACTCATTTTGATGCATTGTTCTGATCCAAAATGTTTTCAAGAGCTATGGACCCATCTTTCTTGTGTTTGGACTAGACCTAGCTAGGCTCGAGAGGGATATTATGTGCATGTGTTGAGGTTAATTTCTCTATGAACGGGCCGAAATATCTTTTGTGTATTGCAACACAACCTTGGAACAACTTTGATATAAAGGTCAAGTTGTAGCACAGGAGTATAGGGCTTCCAGAGGAGGATTTGAATAGGTTTTTGAGGACTGTTAGGCCGAGTTGGGGAAGCATTGTAGCTTTTACAGGAAACCCTAGATAGGGTCAAAAACCTTAGAAGATATTGTGCACAAGGCTGAGTATTTGAGGGCAAATGATGACGTCTTAGAGAGGTATGTTATATGTATTTCATGTTGATGTTTTTCTAGGGATTGTAGGTCTAGTTTTCGAAAGTATTGAAGTAGCCTATGTACATTGGTTAGAGGACTATTAGTGGTTGTTTGGGTAACCCTAACTGTTGAGGACAAGTGGCAGATTTTTCACAAGAAGAGGGTTGTACAGTGTATGCCCTAAAAATTGACTTTTGGAGAAGGGTAGTGAATAGGGCTAGTTATTACACCCTAGTTCTGTGATTGACAGTGGGGCAAATCAGAGATAAGAGGGTAGATCCAAGCCCTAATTTTGTTCATCTTTGGAGCAGTAGAGAGGAAACACGTGGATAGTGTTTAAGACCCTAAGAGTTGGCACTCTTGGAGGAGGATTTGTGTAGGTCTTTGAGGATTGTTAGATTGAGTTGGTGCAATACTGTAGCTCTTACAGATGATGGTTTCTTAGAGAGGTATGTTGTATGTCTTTCATGTTGATGTTTCACTAGGGCTTGTACGTCTATTTTTGGAAACTCCTGAAGTAGCCTAAGTACAGTGGTTGGACTATTAGTGGTTGTTTAGGTGGCCCTAAGTGTTGTGGACAAGTGGCAGATTTGTCACAACAAGAGGGTTGTACACTTTATGCCCTCAGAGTTGAATTTTGGAGGAGTAGAAGGGCAGCCAAGAGGGCTAGTTATTGGGACCTAGTTCTGTGATTTGATAGTGGGCCAAATCAGAGACAAAAGGCCAGCTCCTAGCCCTAATTCTAGTCCTATTTTCATGGTTTCATTGTTCCTGCATATCATGGATCATGTTTATCAAGAAACTGAATCAATTTCTCACACAAACAAGCACCAAACAAGAGATACAATGTTTCTTATATGTTTTTTGTAAGTAAAATATATTTCATGGATATGCAATGCCTCGGAATCAGATCGACGATTACCTTGTTGTGAACTAAAGAATAACTGTATGACCTCTCTGTGAACAAAAGAATAACCACATGAGCGTGTCTCTAAACTCTGTAGGCAGCCTATCTGACTCTAGAATTTCTATTCTATATCTATATTAGTCCCTCGGTATTCAATTCAAGCATCCAAAAGATTGAAATATTGGCAAGTCAGCGCTAGAACTATTTACTGGAATATTAAGAAACCTACGCATAAAATCTTTCAAGAAGTAACCAGTAAGTGATACCTTTTCCTCTAAATATTGATTTCTTCCTAGAGCATTAGTTTCCACAATGGTCCTTCCTTGCTCTTCTTGGTTGGTGCCAAGAGAATGGTTACAGTATTACGAGAGAAACACCTCTATCCCAGATTTAGTAAGCTAGAAAGGATTAAAAAGTTATGGAGGCATAAACCTCTGGCTGATGAAAGAATTTTGGGATGCTACTTTAGGTCTTTTTTCTATTAGCATCAATCTTTTCCATTTTAATTTAATGGGCTTACGAACCAACTAGACATCATCATCATTTAATACAATTAATCTATAGAGCTCTGTGCAAATTATAAAAGGAAACATAAATCCCAAATTCGAATTTCCATTCAAGACTAGTATACCAGTATTGTAGATAAGGACACTGTTCCATGCTTACAGCAGCACACATCCTTGAATTTTAGATTCTCCCCCATTGGCAAAACACTGGTATTTTAGAATCTCTAGCCATTTTTCATGTTTCCAAAATCCATAGTTGTTGTAGCCCTAGGGCACTGCTGCAAGTATATAATAAAGATACTTCCTTCTTGTATTATTTATCAGAGATAAATAGGGTGTAGTATATTTAGAAGAAAGATAATTCTTTGTGGGATTATTTCTCGGAGATAAACAGGGTGCAGATTTTTTCTGCATTGAAAGCTATAATTTCTTGAGCTTCTAGGATGAAAATGGCTATCCAGAGTCAGTTATATTCTCTACTTCTACTTGCAGTAATATTTTGCCTTCAAATCCTGGCTCCAAATTGTTTTGTAGCAAAAACTCATTGAATTGTGGACAACATCAGGGGTTTTGCTAGAGGGTGCCCCATTATACAAGCAACAGGGCAGACACTACAATAGAAACATAATTCTTATTTTTCAGTACAGAGTCTTGAACAAGTAGTTAAATTGGTCCATAAGTAAGTGCCCCATTTAAATTTTTTCAATCTCTAGATATATATTTGAAAATGATGAGAATGACATTTATACTAATTGATTGCAATTGAGTATCTAAAATGCAGAGTATTGCTTATAAAATTTTACTAATTTTACGCATGGGAATGGCATGTGATGCAGAAGTGTCAATGATGCTCACAGACAGCTGACCTATTTGTCCTGTGGAATCGGTAACCCAAAATATGATTGTTGGTGCTGTGATCCAAATTGGCAAATGAACCACCAAAAGCTTGTAGATTGTGCTATTAGCTTTGGCTGGAATGCCATGGGAGGAAAGGGCATCCTACTATATAGTAACCAATTCCAGTGACAATGATGTTGTGAATCCCAGACCTGGTTGATCTGAAAATGGGGCTGTTAGGCTTCTTGTCTAACTTACAATAACCTCTCCCACTTCCAAAGCTTTAAATTTCCCCAAGTCTATTTGATTAACCAATGCTGAAATGAGAAATGCTTGAAAATATGGGTGTATGCTTGTATTTGTTTTCAGTTGATTATTTACTCTAAAATCTGTTGTTTGTGCTGACATGGGAAGGTACTTAAACTAATATACAAATGCATATAACAGTAGCTAAAGCAATAGTAAAAATAAACACATAAGACAACAATATAATATGGAGTTCACCATGATATCTTGGGCTACATCTCCTTGAGCTATAATCAACTCGATTAGGCTCTCTGGGATTATGGCTTCAATTCTTTTACAAGTGCTACACTTAACTCCAATGTTTTATACAAGAACATTGGGCTCAGAACACCATGTTATCCCTTGGCTCTTGGAGCTCTTCGGTTTTCTAGCTCTAACTCTTGGCTCTGGCTTTGGCTCTTGCTTTGGCTGTGGCTCTGACTCTAGCTCTGGCTCTGTGGCTCAGGCTCTAGTTCTGGCTCTTAGCTCTCGCTTCTGGTGCTCACTCTAGCTCTTGCGGTGGCTGTGGCTCACGACTCTCTACTCTGGCTTCTCTAAGATCTTTCTCTCGGCCTTTGCATGCCTCTGTGAATCAGTCAACCTCCAAGCAACTCCAAAAATAATATGCTACTATCAGTTGAGCTCTCTAGCTTTTTGCTCGACCTCCGAGTGACTCCAAAGACTCTCTACACATTTAGCATTTTCTCGCAGTTCCCCCTTCATCTCTGTCAATCTGTGGCTTCAAGCCATGTGCTTCCTAACTGTTCTTTTTTGCTTTCAGCTCTCTCATTCCCTACCTTTGTCCATTTGAATCCCTTCCTTTAGCTATTACAATCACTGCATCACACCTCACAGGGAAATGGCAACCTATTCCATAACGGATAAGTGTCAGGTTCACCGGAAACACTCGATCGTTTGAAACAGTCATTATTTCTGTTTACTCTAAGAATGCCTGCGAAACACGAATCTATGCTAACTCATCATCCACGTTAGACTTCACACCTTTATGTGTCGTAGCTTAATTCTCCCTCGGGTCTGGTCTTCCATCAGGTGCAATCTCCGTCGTTCGATCTAGAGCTCCCAAATCCTACGGTCATCGCTTTTATCGCACGAGTGACTTGCTCGGATGTTAGCCCATGATGTGAGTGGTTTTCTTTCTCATCTACCAAACACGTGTCATCCAATGTATGGCATTTCTGGGTCATCTAACAAACCCGCTTACCGCCTGAAACACCTCTGATATATCGTTGATTTTGGAGTGCGGGACCCGCTGTCTATTTTCAGTGCTTTTCCCATGGTTCTCTGGCTTTCCTTGTGACCGAGAGCTCGGGGTCTTTCCATTTCGAGGGGGTTTTCCCAGTGGTGTGCAATTAGCACTTTGCACTAATTGCGCATTAGAAACAACCTCCATTTTCTAATCCAGAATTCCCAATCGGTAGTTTGCATCATTGCACGGTCTCCATGGGCCTCAGTTAGCGCACTTTGACCAAAGGCCCTCTTTTTCTCTATGTTAGCTACAAATTGTCATTCGTTAGAGGTTATTTCTAATAGGCTTCAACATCCACAACACTTTAAACTTCAGTATGAGTTTTTACAGAGTTCCGGTAGCTTTAAGAGAGTTTAAGGATCCAATTTCAAATCACACCTTCCCACTAAAAGAACTTTTGGTCCACAAAAAGACTGATATACTGATCTGAGCAGTAAATGAGAGTAACAACACCCTCCTCTTTCAGCCTCCCTACACTTGCTTTTGTATAGTGCCTCTGAACCACAATATTTAACAACTTCCCTTCTTGGATGGGTTGGTCATTTTGGGAAGAACTATTTTCCTCCTTGACTTCATGCAAAACTTCTGCTATGAAGTTTACAGAAGGTAGTTTGAACTTCTCTGTCTTGATCCTTGATCTGAGGTGGCTCAAACAAATGTGAGATACATATTCTCCACAAACTTTCATTTGTACCTATTTGAAAAGCTGCCAAAAACAACTGTTAACAACAACAGGCATACAGACAACAACTGCATGGACTAACACCTGCTTCAACAAAGAAATAGATTTCACATCTTGTGAACCCTTCCAGGTCTTATATCTATGTACAAATGATTAACTATACAATAATCCATTAAAACATTTATTTACAACAAATGACCCTTCAAGTCAAGCATGTAGGAAAAAGACCTTTAGGACTCTTTTCCAAAAGATGAAACACTTCATCATTATCTCCATCTTGGAAACAAAGTTAACTTCTCCCAAGCCAACATTACATGCATCCCATGCTCATTCATGCATTCCGTCTATCAAGTTTTGCTTAATTACACTATACTTCTAACGCTGAAATGAACAAATTGTTGTAGCAATAAAGTGATTTTCCTACTCAACTTCTTTTATTTACCATTTGGTAAGATCCTACAACTTGTATTTATTCCATAAAGAAATGCAAATAGATGAATTACTAGACATGCAACCTTAATTGGATAAGAATTCTAACCATTTCTTACCAATCCATTTCAAAGGTCCCTCCTTTGTTTACACATCAACATTAATATGTGAATCATCCTGAACCACATCAATCATGGAATCTTTATTTCCATCCCTGCAATTTTCTTTTTCCACCTTCTCCTTCAGCTTTGGTGGAAGTAGTTATAGATTCAAAGTCCAACACCTTTCAGTAAGATGCCCTTGCTTATGGCGGTAAGTGCAACACATGTGCATTCTTTTGACAACATGATTTCCCTTGTCCCGTGGACCTCTGGCTGCTTGCTTCTTTTCCTTCAAAAGTTTCATGTATGTGGCCACCCTCTTCCAACATCTAGAAACATAATGGTTATCCAAACCACAAAATGAACATGCAGTCCTTTATCCATGCTTTACAAAATCAAAAGGAATGTGTTTAGAACTAGATTTATACCTGCCTCTTTCACCTTTATTGCCTTCATGAGGAGGTGAGACAAATAAAGAAGTAGCTCCCTTTGGAACACTACCACATTCTTCAAGGTTGTCAGAGTTTCCACAACTCGATGGTTCAAGTGTGTGCTTCTGAACACCTACATCCTACGAATGATGCTTCGAGCTATTGCATTCCTCCTTAATACAATCCTCACACTTTTGAGGTAGAGGACCTGCAATGAAACTCCTTTTTGGAATTGTTTCAATGGCCTTCATGGTAGATTTGGAACTCTCTCCATAAGACTGTCCATAGCCACGCCCCAAATACTTAGGCCTTTCCTCCACCATTATTGGATCAACAATACCTTGTGCATGTTTTCCTAATCCTTTTCCTTCATAGCCCATCTTGGACATTAGCTTGGAACTTATCCCTCTGGTATGTTTTTCAAGAGAACCAATATAAGCATTCTTAGAAGAATTTGAAGACAAACAGGAATGGTTTACCTCTTCTTCAAGCTGATACTTGGCCAAGGCTTCTTTCGCAACAAAGATTTGTGACTCCAACTCATGCATCCTTTTCAGGTTCATATTTGCAATATGAAGTTGCCTCTCCATTTCCTGCAATTTCCCAGAAAGCATCTGCTTCTATTCCTCCACGGAATTCAACTACTCTCTAAGTATGCTACTCTTCCTTCCATCCTCATACATTTCTCTAACCATATCCATCATCGTGGACAAGTCTCACTTCATATCTCCATCAAAGGAAATTGTGAAGAAAGAAGAATTTGAGGACTCACTTGTAGAATTTGTCATTTTCAGAATGCACAAAACAACTTCAAACAAGATTAATAAAGAGCTTACTCAAGAAACATTTTGCGACAAACCTCTTATGCTTTAAGGGTTGCTTTGAGGTCCTTTGGGATAGAAGAATGCCTTCAGCCCTTCTTCCTTCTTGTCCTTCCTAGACTGAACTATCAATAGCTTTCCCTTCACCTCTACAAACTCAAACAATAGTGAGTCTGCAATCAAGCATACAATCGATGAGGCAATCAATCCTTGACTATCCAAGCAGCTCTCAGACAAGTAATCTTTGCCTCGTCAATCAAGCCTTCTGATACAACCTTCTTTGAAGGTGGGGTTAATCAAACCTTAAGTTCTGATACCACCTAATCTGAAAATGGGGCTCTTAGGCTTCTTGTCTAACTTACAAGAACCTCTCCCACTTCCAAAGCTCTAAATTTTCCCAAGTCTATTTGACTAGCCAATGTGGAAATGAGAAATGCTTGAAAATATGGGTGTGTGCTTGTATTTGTTTTCAGCTGATTATTTACTCTGAAATATATTATTTGTGTTGATATGGTAATGTACTTAAACTGATATACTAATGCATATAACAGTAGCTAAAGAAACTGTAAAAACAAACACATAAGACAACAATATAATATGGAGTTCACCCTGATATCTTGGGCTACGTCTCCTTGAGCTCGAATCAACTCGATTAGGCTCTTTGGGATTATGGCTTCAATTCTTTTACAAGTGTTACACTTAACTCCAATGTTTTATACAGGAACATTGGGCTCACAACACCATCTTATCCCTTGGCTCTTGGAGCTCTTTGGCTTTCTAGCTCTGGCTCTTGGCTCTGGCTCTAGCTCTTGCTCTGGCTATGGATCTCACTCTATCTCTCGCTCTGTGGCTCGGGCTGTGGTTCTGGCTCTTAGCTCTCACTTCTGGCGCTCACTCTAGCTCTTGCTCTCGTTGTGGCTCACGGCTCTATGCTTTTGCTTCTCTAAGCTCTTTCCCTCAGCCTTTGCATGCCTCTGTGAATCGCTCAACCTCCAAGCAATTCCAACAACAATATGTTGTTGTTAGTTGAGCTCTCTAGCTTTTCACTCGACCTCCGAGTGAGTCCAAAGACTCTCTGTGCATTCAACGTTTTCTCAATATTCCCCCTTTATCTCTGTTAGTCTATGGATTCAAGCCATTTTCTTCCTAACTATTCGTTTCCGCTTTTACCTCTCCCATTCCCTGCCTCTATCCATTTGAATCCCTTCTTTTGGTTGTTACAGTCACTACATCACACCTCATAGGGAAATGGCCACCTATTTTGTAATGGATAAGTGTGAGGCTCACCCAAAACACTTGATCCTTTGAAATGGCCGTTACTTCTGTTTACTCTAAGAATTCCTGCGAAACACAAATCTCTGCCAACTCATCGTCCACGTCGGACTTCAAACCTTTATGTGTCGTAGCTTAATTCTCCCTCGAGTCCAGTCTTCCATTGGGTGCAATCTCCGCCATCCAATTTGGAGCTCCCAGATCCTACGGTCATCACTTTTATCGCACAAGTGACTTGCTTGAACGTTAGCCCGCGATGAGAGTGGTTTTCTCTCTCATATGCCAGACACGCATCATCTAATGTATGGAATCACTAGGTCCTCTGACAAACCCATTTACCACCCAAAACACCTTCGATATACTGTCGGTTTTGGAGAGCGGGACCCGCCATCTGTTTTCAACGCTTTTCCCACGGTTCTCTTGCTTCCCTTGTGACCGAGCGCTCGGGGCCTTTCCATTTCGAGGGGTTTTTCCTAGCGCTTTGCGCTAATCATGCATCAAAAATGACCTCCATTTTCTGATTTGGACTTCCCAATCGCCAGTTTGCACCATTGCGTGGTCTCCATGGGCCTCGATCATCGTACTTTGACTAAAGGTCCTCGTTGCTCCGTGCTGGCTACAAATTGTCGTTTTTCAGAGCTTATTTCTAATAGGCTTCGATATCCACAAGACTTTAAACTTCGGTATGGGTTTTTACTGAGTTCGTGTAGCTTTAAGAGATTTTAAGGATCCGATTTCAGATCACTGGTACTCTCTACTATGCTGTTATTCAAGACGAGTCGCTCTGGATCATATTTGAGAGCGATATGGTCATTTAGCTCATAGAAGATCTCATCATGAATAGTTTCAAGACCATTGATGGCAGAGGTGTCGATGTCCATGGCCACAGTGCTTGCATAATGATATAGTATGTGACCAACATCATCATTCATGGTATCAACATCCACGACCACATTCAAACAAGAAATGCCTTGGTGAGGGATTCACCTAAGCATTATGGTTGGAGAAATCTGTCATATGGCGATCGAATTTCAATTTTTGGAGGATGCTATATCTGGATAGAACATTTTTCTCTTTCCAACTATAACAATGTCCTAATCAATGCAATTATGGGATCCACTACCATCACCATATCAAATAATTACTTCACTCGCCATAACAAGGTGTCATATTGCCATTGGATTCCTTTCAACGAATTTACACTTCTGTCTATTAATCTCTATCATAGACAAAAAGTTGAAATGGTTTTCTATGCAGGTGATCCTTCTGGGTCAAAGTGACATCTATGATAAAGATGTAATAATGCAAGTAATGGTCGCCTTTAATTACTTTGGTGAAGGCCTTATCCAGAGGATGCCTAGGTAAACTCTCTTCCCCACATGAAATCAACCTTTAAATCTCTGTGATGTCATGGTATTGCCATAATTGCAGAAGGATTTCACAAGGTTGCATTGATCATATTAGGAATGGAATGGTGCATTTCACAACGTTAGATTGATCATATTATGAGTGCTTAGATAAATGTATATTAACAGAATGGAATGGAATACAATGAAATCTCATAAAACCTTTTCCTATCAATTTCTTTATCCATTTTTTTGATATGGTCATTTTAAAAGGCCTAGTTTAAAGGATTTATGTATTAGTCCTTTTATGATCGACTACTTATCCAAATCATTACATGTTTTGGTGAGAAGAATCTACTCTTTCAAATTGTGTAACTATTTTTGTGTGTAGTTAATCCAAACGATGTCAACCAGACAATCTCTCAAGTCTCAACTCAAAGATTGATATAAGTGATGTATGTTTAGTAGATGCACACGTTAATATCACCACCATCATCCTCCCTCTATTTCAATTGTTTTAAAAAATAGTAGGCTCATTTGTTTTGAAGAATTTTTATGCTCTATCATTGAACCTCCCTCCTTTGTTTCAGTGTTTTCAAGAGCTATGGGCCTACTTATTTTGATGCATTGTTCTGGTCCAAAATGTTTTCAAGAGCTATGGGCCAATCTTTTTCGTGTTTGGATTGGACCTAGCCAAGTTGGAGAGGCAGATTATGTGCATGTGTTGAGGTGTAATTCTCTATGAACATTCTAAAATATCTTATGTGTATTGCAGCACAGCACTGGAACAACTCTGATATAAAGGATGAGTTGTAGCGCAGGAGTATAGGGCTTCTAGAGGACGGTTTGCATAGGTGTTTGAGGACTGTTAGGCCGAGTTGGGGTAGCACTGTAACTTTTACAGAAATCCCTAGACAGGGTCAAAAACCTTAGAAGATATTGTGCGCAAGGCCGAGTATTTGAGGGAAGATGATGATGTCCTAGAGAGGTATGTTGTACGTCTTTGATGTTGATGTTTTGCTGGGGATTCTAGGTCTAGTTTTCGAATGTTTTGAAGAAGCCTAAGTACAGTGGTTAGAGGATTGTTAGTGGTTGTTTGGGTAGCCCTAAATTTTGTGGAAAAGTGGCAGATTTGTCACAACAAGAGGGTTTTATAGTGTATGCCCTAAGTATTGAATTTTGGAAAATGGTAGTGAAGAGGGCTAGTTATTGGGCCCTAGTTATTTGATTGAAAGTGGGCCAAATCAAAGATAAGAGGGCAGCTCCAAGCCCTAAGTCTAGTTATCTTTGGAGCAGTAGAGATGAAAGAAGTGGACAGTGGTTAAGACCCTAAGAGTTGGCACTCTTGGAGGAGGATTTGCGTAGGTCTTTGAGGACAATTAGATCGAGCTGGGGTAGAATTGTAGCTATTACAGAAAGCCCTAGACAAGGCTGAAAACATTAGAATATATTGTGCACAAGACCAAGTATTTGATGGCAGATGATGGTGTCCTAGAGAGGTGTGTTGTATTTCTTTCATGTTGAGGTTTCGCTAGGGCTTGTAGGTATATTTTTGGAAAATTCTAAAGTATCCTAAGTACAGTGGCTGGACTATTAGTGGCTATTTGGGTGGCCTTAAGGGTTGTAGACAAGTGGCAGATTTGTCACAAGAAGATAGTTGTACATTTTATGCCCTAAGAATTGACTTTTGGAGGAGTAAAAGGGCAGTCAAGAGGGCTAGTTATTGGGCCCTAGTTTTGTGATTGATAGTGGGCCAAATCAGAAATAAAAGGGCAGCTCCAAGCCCTAACTCTAGTCATATTTGGAATATTACAGAGGAAGGAAGTGGATAATGGACTTCACATACTTCACCATGTTCATGCTACTAACGTTGTAGAATAGTAGCATTTTTTTTTAACAATTTATTCAATGAAAATGTAATTTCTTAAATCAGGGAAGTTGTTGCAAAAGTACAAAGCACTGTACAACATGTAATGATGTGATTTTTCTTGTTCTAGAAAGTTCAAACAAGGTTTTCTCACAACAAATAATAAGGTAAAAGGAGAGGGTGAATGGGATGATTTTTTTTTTGTTCATTATCATATATCATAGATGGCTTGGCAACAAAGATTATTGGAAATTTTAGTGAGGAGCAAACCTTTATTCAAATAGTCCACTGAAATTGCTCTCAGAGACCCTGAAATCTTGGTTGCCATCTTCCTTCTCTATGGAAGAAATGGATGTTCTCAAGATGTTGTTACATACAATGAAATTGTTTGGAATACGAGAGTTGTTGAAAATGGACCATTTATTCCAGAGGTGATGGGGATCCCAACATATTTTTATTTGGATTTTAATGTGTCTCTATTTTCAACAATGATTAAACACACAAGAAATGGATATTGTAGTCTGGAGATGATGAATTGGTTACTTTGGATTATGGAATTCACTTTGACAACTTTATCTTGAGAGTTTGGGATTCTCAAGTGATCCCAAGAAGGACGTCTGTGCCCAATAGGAGAAATATGTTACCCCCTAGTTTGCATCAAGGTACCATAAGAAATATGTTCCTCAAAATTATCCCACAATTTTTGGACAGAGGAGATCGATGAAATGTCTCGATTTCTATTACTATGATCAACCTCTACCAACTTTGATGATAGATATGAAATTCTATGGGCTTTCTCCTAAATTAAAGACAAGGCTATGTTTTGACAGACACTTATGGGAAGTCTGACTTCAGATCGAGTAAGATAAATAAGATAATTAATCCCATGGCTGGAACATCACCTGGTATAAGTGATGATCCTAAAATGAAGTGTAATCTAATGTGATGAGTAGACAGGGTATTGTATTGAGAAGCATTGAGGTGTTTTCTGAAATGTATAATCAAGATGTCACCCTATAATAGTGTTGTCCACAGGGATGATGGAGATATTAGACAGTTGCAGCAACTAGGCATCATTTGAAGTAGATATTCCATTACTTAAGGCACTATATGGCTACTAGTTCTGTACAATTATTGTGGGGTATGCATATCAAACCCTAGTCAAGGGCGAACAACAACTAGCTCAAAACTAAGTTTTTATAGAAACGAAAACTTTTGTCTATTCATGAAAGTAAAAATGAGATATCGAATCAAAATGTTTAAAGTAGATGACCTCAATGGACCATGTGGGCCCTCACATGAGAGCCACATGCCTCACCACTCCATCTCTATAACATATCATGCAAGCACTGTGCGATGACACACAATGTTGCAACATGCTAATATGTTATGCCTATTATGGGAAGAAACTATCTGTCTCACTGGTAGCCATCACTTTCATTTATTCGAGCACATTGTTCCACCCCAAACCAAAGAATTACCATACCTTCTTAATGGAACACATCAAATGGAAAGATCCATGGGGATTTGTCAAAATCCTAGGTTATTTTGTAGGTCATGTGTAGTAGTGAGCTATACCACGTTACAAGGTCTTGAGTGGGTTTTAGTCATGTGGTCAAACCAATGAACTTTAACATGTCACTGAGGTCTCAAGTAAACTCCACCCCATAAAGACATAGCTGTGTCAATTTGGTCAACAGACAAAATTACCACATCTGAGAAGGTGCAAGATAT
Source organism: Pinus taeda (assembly GCA_000404065.3). Taxonomy (NCBI): domain Eukaryota; kingdom Viridiplantae; phylum Streptophyta; class Pinopsida; order Pinales; family Pinaceae; genus Pinus; species Pinus taeda. The sequence continues at coordinate 37,546 of APFE030557316.1, read as the reverse complement.
AAAAATATGCTAGAAACTAATAAGCCTCAATGAAAACAAAACAGAATATTACTTTCAGAACAAATAATGACTCAAACAAACCAGTACAAAAAGAAAAATGGGAAAAACACATGAAATCCCACAAAATAGAGAATTTCATAATTTTATACAGCAAGAACTGACAATGGAACCTTAAGAAAACCTTTCCTAAATACAAAAATTTAACTGAACCTAAAGGTCGACTGAAAGGACAAAAACTAAATGCCCACCAACCTAGTATCTTATTACTGATTTAAAGTGCATGGCAGAGCTCAAAAAGTTAGGGTGACAAAAAATGTGAAAGACTAGCTCACAAAGGTATTCATTCTTAAATTCCTTCGAAATTCCACAAGAAACCAAGAGCTGTCGGAATGCACATGCATGAGCAATACTTATACAGTATTAAACCTCAAGTTTGAGATTAGATTTCCATGCAATAGAGCAATATTCTGAGTCTTTTTCCATCTCCGACAACACCTTGTACGGCGATAAAACAAAACGAAGGGAATTCAAGAGAAAATGACAAGCATGCCTCAGCTCCTGAATGTATGTATACCATTTCTCGGTAGTATCATCCACATAAACGCAACCTGGGGGTTGTAGAATCATCTTGGCCGGGTTCATCACATATCTCAGTGCCACGAGGACTTTGTTACAGATTCTCTTCATGTAACCACGGGAATCTACCAAAAAATTGTTTAGACCCTCACCATTAATTTTCAGACCAACAAGATCCTAGAGTTTGGTATTCATCTAAGTTTAACAACACTAGCATTTTAATTAATGAAGAAATACATCACCTAAATAATTACAAATATAGACCCCCTTAAGATGTAAGCATTATTAAGTATTGTCTATCTTATTCATACAGTCTCATTCTTAGGAACCATTATTAGTGTGACTAGATTTGGTCTTCACGAGAGTATAAGGTCTTTATAAGTAATTTTTTGGTGAGTGCAATGGTTAATAGATTTCAAAATCATGCATTAGGGAAACCCTATAGGTCTTTATTGGACTGAAGTCCTCATCATTTGCATTACTTGCTACACTAACTAAACAAGAGGGGGTCACACTCCATGTCAGAAAATTTTCATCATCTACAAACAATGTATAACTTATGCCCAAGGACGCTAAAGTAATGAAGGTAATGGCCTCCACCATATATAGGCTTATCGAGCAACTTTACCCATGCTGGAATTCCTATGACAATGAGGACACTATGGTCCACCCATATAGCTATAGGATGTTTACACCGCATACTATATACTCCAAATTTGATCCCCAAAGACTCTAGGGATCGTTAACTAGTACAATTGCATTTTCTTAAGCTCTGTCACTATACAATGAGAAAATCAAGCAAAATGCAGCCAACCATGGTGAACGTTTTTGCAACTGCTACAGGAATTGAGCGCAACCCAAATTGGTAGTTCTAGATATAGTATAAGGGAAGAAAAGAGTTTGTTCATTAGCCAGTTTCATAGTAGTAAGTGACTAACATACGCTGAGACTATGGGTATAGGTGAGGTAGAAGCATCCCATGTGAAATTATTATTACAATAGGAATTCATCCACAGATTATACATTGAGACCGTGTGACATATGTGGATGGCTTTAGAGTTTTATTTGTCTATAAAGAGCCCATGATAAACACATAATATAAGTGTTACCACATCACCCAAAACAGAAGTTAAATTATTTCAAGTTACCAGTATAAAAATTTAACCACCCTCCAATAGCAGAGTACTTGTCTTAACATGACCTTGACCTTAAGGTGTTTGATTCTGTGAGCATAATTTCCTTAGTTCTCCTCCCATCCTTTGACACTCTACAGATAATGCAGTTGTCATCCCCGAGCTTGGGACCAAACTAGGCATTCCAGAGGTTTATATTGCCCCCACCCTATACATCTTTTTAGACCTTTACAGGGATTCCAGAGGCAACATCTTCCACCTAATTGTTGTTGAGGGATTCCAAAGATGTATGCCCCCCACCAGTTAATCAATAAGGGACTCCAAAGATAAATGTCTCCACCCTTTACTTAGAAAGGGGCTCCAAAGATGAATGTCTCCACCCTTTAGGCAATAGGGATTTCAAAGATCAACGTCTCCACCCTCTAGGCAATAGGGATTCCAAAGATGTTGTTTGCACCCTAAGGTTTCTAGCATGGAAAGTGATGCATCCATGAGGTCACAACACATCTCTGCATTCATCGCATTCATCTCCTGAAGTTCCTATGCCTCCAGGTTTATGATCATGTTCCTGGAACTAGCTCCCTAGAAGCTTATGCTCCACAATTTGTTAGATGCAATGGTAGAGTCCATATGTGTAACAAAGAGCCTAAAAACACATGAAAATGGAGGTGAGTCTAGCCCTATCAAAACCCATGCAAAAGGAGGCGGGGCTAGCCCTACAAAAGCCCCTGCAATAGGAGGTGAGGTTGGACCTGACCCTGTAATTCAAGAGGGAAAACAATGCAAAATGCTTTCGTCAGAAGAGTCAACCACTCAACCTCCTGCTCCTTGTTTGACCTGTTTGTAACTATTACCTATCTCCAACCCTCATTATGTTTAACTCACTCTTCTTTTTCATAATTTTTCCGCTACGCCTTGAACGAATTGTCTTAATTTATAAGTTAATCGAACAAATTGTCTTAATTTCTAACTTACAACAATTAAAATAGTTTTAATTTTTAAATTAAAATAATTAAAATAATAATTTAATATTTAAGACAAAATATCAATTTGGCCTCAAAAAATTGTTTTAAAATACCCTTATCTATAGCGATATAATGTGTGTGGTTGTTTAATCATTTAGTGTCTTTATCAATATTTAGGGTAACCTTAATAATTAATGAGGATTACCTTAAGATTTTTGTGCGTAATTTGGGTGTAAGTATAAAATAATCGAACAAACAATGCTACCCTTGAGTGCTCTAATTCCCAATTTTGCATTTTCAGACATGGAAAATCCCAATTTTGCAATTTTGGCAATTAGGGGCACAATGTAGGGACAACATGTATCGATCTTGGTGGACAGTGGAGCAACCCAAAATTTTATTGATTCAGAGTTGGTGGAGTGCAGAGGCATTCATAGATTGATATATATCCTGAACAACGTGGGTGAGGTTCGATGTCCATGCTTCACCTCAGTTCATGATTGTTGGTTCGATATGTTGAGGATATGGTTGATGGGACAAATGCTGAGGATATGGTTGACGGTTTGATATTGAAGTCAAAATACTTCCTTAACCCTTTAGCCAAAGATGTGTCTCCTCAAGTATCTCCAATAATATCCTATGAAGAGTCATACATTTAACCTGGAATTATGGCCCACCATGATCATCTAATAATTAATTGAAATAGCACTACACCCATATTTAAGGATTGGGTGGATCATATGGTTGGATTATGCTAGTGGGAACCCTAAATAAATGACTCAAAAACCCCTTGATTTTCTACATTGATGGCATTCATCTCCCAATTTCTTATTGGATACACAAGTCCTAGAAAACACGAAAAGAAAGATGAGAGGGAGTTGACAAGGACATTAGGTTGTCCTAGAACATCATAAAGTGCATCTAGATGGATGAACATGGAATGGTAATTAAGGTCATAAATTAGACTAGAGTGTTAGAGAAATAGGGTGGATCAAAATATTTTTGGAGTGTCCCAAAGGGAAATATACAATTATTTTCTCCTCTAAAATACAAAATACATTAATTGTGGTGATAGTAACCACAAGATTCTTAGAACTAGTGGTATAGTGTTTGTTCATGAATGAATATGTGGCAAATAAATCTAAATCTTTCGACTCACTTGTAGAAAATAGATCATGGGGCCTGAATCAAAATTTCAAGGGACATGTCAAGGATCTTCGGTAAAATATAAGCCTATTCTACAAGGTCAACCAGAGAATTATCTATAAAATTAGATACAAAACCCAAAGATCACAAAATCTGAAGAAATTTGACTAATGCTAACTTTAAAATAGAATGTCACCTTATTTTAGATATCAATAGGTAACAAGGCAGGCTGCGGGGCAGCTAGTCCCTGCCCTGTCAATACTCTTGCAGCTTTGAGCTTGAGAGCAGTTAAGCCAGCCAGACAGCAAGCCAGCCAGCCAGACAACAAACCAGCCAGACAGCAAGCCAGCCAACCATTTTTTTATGTACTGCTTGCACGGTTATCTGAAGTGCGGAAGGCTCGGTTTCATACAGCTTCTGGTCATTCATTCAGCTTGAGGTGAGCCTGAAGCCCCCTGTTCCTATATAGCTATTATTTTTTCAAACTTCAATGACAATGACAGGGAAGGCATATTTGCTGCTTTTCAAAGGCTGAGATTGTGCAAAATATGTTTTTTTTAAACGAAATATAGTATTATTAATCACAGAGAGGAGCGTTGTAACATTAATGAGACCGACCGAACAAAGGAAATATTTAAAAAATGTTGCAAGTCATCTTAACGTATAATGTGCTTCTTCAGAGTCAACGATATGGATAAAGCGAAAATGTTGGGTAGGTTCATAATAAAACGGATCGTGAAAAGCAATTCAATCCACGTACTCGCATATCTTTCAATAACATTGCAAACTTATAGTTCTATTCATTTATTTGTCATATTGTGTCTGAATATCCTGTCTTAAAAAAAGTCTTTGCCGAAAGTGTTCAGGACATGATATTTAATCAATCTGAATTAAGTATTTAGTCCAAAACTTACGTTAAACCACCACCTGCATGTATTACACGTGCCTGTCCACCCTGAAGAGCGCTATAGCCCACGGAAGGTAGACCTGCTCCTGGTTAATGCCTTTGCCTCACGAATAGCCTGATGCCCGCGCTCAGGTCTTCCCACTGGACCCTTTTACAGCAGGCCTGATCTTGGAGGAATTGGTTGCAGCTGCTAATCAATGTTTTCTAGTTCGAAAGACGACGAAGAAACGAGGTCGTAGAAATCGAAATAGTGAACCTGATGACGGTGAATTGGAGGATTGGAACGCACTGTGGAGGAAATTAGATCTGGTACGTCTTTATTGCCAGTACAGGGTATGGATACTTGTTCTAGGTAACTTATCCGCATGGTATCCCATCCCTAGTTTTCATTTCTGCATTTTGAAATAGTGAGCTTAGACTATCCATTTGCAAAATTCTATGCGTCGTGTAATCAGAGATATATTAAAATCGTGTTACTGAAAATCTTGTTTCGATCGCAGGTTTCTCATGCCCAATTCTTTCTGAAAATTGGCACAGCATGTGATGTGGGTTCAAAAAATCTACCTGCATAAGAGGAGAATGTTGAATGCATTGAATTGGGGTTTGTTGAATGCCAGGATTTGAATGCAGGATTTTGAAGATTTCGCCAGGGAATGAACTTGGCAGAAAACCCTTTTGGTTACTGGAAATTTAACACTGGTTGATCATTTCATAACATTTTATTTTGATGTTTTATTGATTTTAATTGGTTCATAGGCAAATCAGAGTATTGGCTATTTTGGGTTTGTTAGAAATCGGACTTTCGGGTTCTGAGGATGCAGTTAAGAGTCTCGCTCTCTGTGAGTTGCAAAATTTGAAAATTTTACTACATTAAGCGTACTTGGAAATGGCCGATAAGGCCGTCGCGGAAAATCCAGAGTTGGCTCTGATGGGACCTTGTGTGCTTGTAATGTTGATGAAGGGAGAAGATGTGTATGTGATGAATGTTGGGGACAGTCGGGCAATCTTGGCCAAGAAACTAAAGCTTGATCTGGGTGAAATCGGTTCTATATCTCAGGCAGTGGGAGAATCTCGGCCCTGCAGAGACTTGGAACGAATCAGTGAGGAAACCTCACACGATTTGGAGGCCTTTGATGATTGTTGGCATGATATGGATCTACCAGGAAAGAGGCCAACCTTGGGTGCTTTCATCGAAATATGGATTATGTCGCACAAAAAGGTTCAACGTAGTTAACTAAACTATATGACATATATTTTTTAACGTTCGGTCAGAGTAAAGTTGATATTAAACTATATTTTATATATATTTGTGAACGTTAGGTTAGAGTACAGTTAATATTAAACTAATTTAATATATTTTTGCGAACGTTAGGTCAAAGTTAATTGGATGATGTGAGGTGAATATCAGGTCTGTTTGAAGGGAGTGAAATTGAACTACAATGTGGAACGTATGAGAGCCTACTTGCATGGACTACAGGTGGCTCTCTGAATGCTTCCAGTGGAGGCATCTGGAGAACAGCCATCTCTCAGTTCAATTCTACCCCATGGCGGATGGAAACCCATAACCGCTGAAAGTGGGCTGCGTGATCTCTTGCAAGTGGAATGCCTTAGAAACAGAGTCTCAGTGAATGCAGGGATTAGTCGCTTGTTGGTCGATGCATGGAGGGTGAATTCACTGAGAAGGCGTCTGGATCGAGCCACAGGGGGCTGGCTGGGTTGGTTTTGTGAGAGGTTGATTCTCTCCACAGCTTGAAAATATGGCAAAGACTCACTGCCGGTGGTCCCAAGGACC
>APFE030557316.1:12399-23677 GCA_000404065.3 Pinus taeda | reverse complement strand
TATAAATTTAATTTTATGATATAAATTTAATTAATTCTAATTAATTTTAATATTTATTTTAATTATATGAAAGTGATGTTGATATTAATGTTTGATTCAATTTTTTATTATGTTTAAGATTGTAATTGAAATTCATTATAATCAGTGTTTTAATATAGAATCAATATGCATGTCTAAGATGTTCTGGAAATTTAGTTTAATTTAATGAAATTCAAAATTAAATAGTGGAATAATTAAGAATCAGAGTTAGGGTTGTGATTATTTGAGAGAGGTGTAGAGAAGTGAGAAAGGTTCGAGATAAGAGTAATTCAGGAAGTTAAGGTTAAGTTTGATTTAGGACGCTAAGGTCTGAATCTAGTTGTCAATAGTTTTCCATTCTTCATCACGATTGACATTGTTTGGGTGTTTACCTATTTCTATGGCTTCTCGAAATTTTCTATGGTGATAATGATCAATTTTGTCCACTACACTTGAGTTTTTAATACAGAAGTGATGATTAGTTTTACTGGAATTTTCAGCTAGAGTTGAGGTTTTTCAGCGTTTGTGTTTAATGTCACGTGCATGTCCCTGAAGCCTAGTTAGGATATACCAACCAGTTTCCCCTATGTAGGTTCTGCTGCATGAACAGGGAACCATGTAAACTCCTTTGTGGCATTTGGGATCAACTGGATCTTTCACTGATTTAAGGCATCTTTTGATTGTTTTTATGAGTTTAAAGGTGGTTCTAATATTGTTCTTTTTTAAAATATACAAAATTTTGTCTATAGTACCCAAAATGTAGGGAAGGTTAAACTTACCCACCTAATCATCCATAGGTTGTTTGTTTTTGTGATTTTCAGCTTTCTTAAAGGCTTTGATAATTTGGTGTTTGTGGTATCCATTATTTTTTAATACATTCATAAGATGGTTCTTCTCTTTCTCAAGGTGATCCTGATCTGAAATGTGTATAGCCGTGATTGTTAGAGTGTTGAGAACAACAATTTTCTGGGATGGATGGTGGTGGGGGTTGGCATGTAGGTAGTGTTATGTGTAGGTTTTGTTACATAGACCTCGTGAGATATGGAACCATCTTGGTTTCTATTGATTAGGATATCAAGAAAAGGAAGGTTTCCATTTTCCCCCATTTCCATAGTAAACGTGATGGAGTGAGATTGGTTATTTAAGTGTTGCAGGAACATGTTTAATTTCTCTATTCCATGGGGCCAAATAATGAAAGTATCATCGACATATCTTTTCCAAAGTTTGGGTTTTAGAGAGGAAGATTCAATGGCTCTGGTTTCAAAGTCCTCCATAAAGAGATTGGAAATGATAGGTGATAGAGGAGATCCCATGGCCACACGATAGGTTTGCTCATATATTTCATCTTTAAAACTAAAGAAGGTTGATTTGAGACAAACTTCAACTAATTTGGCTATGTGATAGCTAGTGATTGTTTCGACTATTTTCATGGCTTCATCTATGGGAATGTTGGTGTATAGAGATTTTACATCAAAACTGACTAATATGTCATTTAGGTCAAGGTCTAAATGTTTGATCTCATTGATGAAGTGAGTGGAATCTTTGACAAAGGAGCTTGTGTTTCCAACGAGAGGCTTAAGTTTCCTAGTGAGGTATTTTGCCAAATGGTAAGTGGGGCCTCCTATGGTATTGACAATGGGTCTTATGGGGATACCCTCTTTGTGTATCTTCGGGGCTCCATAGATCCTAGGGGTGTAGGGGTTGTTTTCTGTTAGATTTGTAATGTTATGTTACTTGTTTTATTAGATTTTGTTTAATTTTGGGAAGCTTTTTCAGTGGGTTATTCCTGAAATTATTGTAACAACCACTTTTAGTGAGGTGGTCTATCATCTTATCATTATAATCACTTGTGTTCATGATGACTGCTGCACCACCTTTATCAGCTTTAAGGACCACTATATTCGGGTTTTGGTTGAAGTTTTTTAGAGCTAGATATTCTTGCTCAGAAATGTTACTTTGGGGGGGGTTGGATTTTCTTAGGATGATAGAACAGTCCTCCCTAATAGTTTCTTTGATGTTGTGAGGTAACTCCTTGATCCCGTATTCAATTCTGCATAAAATGTCTTCCTTAGGGATAATGTGAGGGGAAATGGCAAAATTTAAACCTTTTTCAAGGAGATTAAGTGTATTTTGATCAATATGGTTGCTAGACAGGTTCACAACATGCTTACTCTTTGAGGCAGGTAGATGTGTCTCTGCGTTAGTCAAAGTTGTTGTCTCATGTAAGGAATTTCTGATATTGCTATGTATTTCACTTGTGACACATTTGTTTGTTTCATCATTCGTTGTCGTATTGCAGTTATCAGTTATAACCTGCGAGACTTCTGTATCTAATGTGTGAATATCCCCTCATTTTATCATCCATTCATTACAATTTTTGTTGGCGTTTTCAAAGACGGTGGAATCAGTTTTACCCGAATTCACAAAGTTAGTATTGTTGCATTCTATGGAATTTATTTCGATTTGTGGCTTCATGGCTAATATTGTAGTAATTGTGGCTACCCTTGGAGCAGCATCAGTCTGGGTTGCAGTTTTGTTTGTTGTCTCATTGTTTTTGTGAATTAAAGAACTATTATACCCGTTCATTTCCACCTGTGAGTGTTCAATGTATTGAGTGCTTGCGGCTGTAGTGTTTGTTGGAGAAACAACATACTTAGCAATGGAATGGCTGGAGGTGCTAACCTGCATTGTACTTGAAATAAGAGAGTTTAAGCAATCAACCTGGGCCGCGTTTGTCCTGAAGAGTGAGGTGTGGTGATCTGAGGTTACCAGAGTTATGTGCGTACAGTTGGAAATCTTGTTAAGTTTCTAAAATTTAAGAGTGTGTTTTACGCATTTACCTTCTTCAATTTTAAGGGCTTTCAGGGTTGAGCAACCCTCAATTTTGGACAAAAGATCTTCATCGGTATGGCTAGATAGATTGAGGTGTAGTCTGAAAGCTTGCTTATTTAATGTGTGAAGACAAGTGTGGATTTTGTTGATTTCTAAGCACAGAAGGGATTGGCTTGCTCTAATGAAAATGTGGTCATTCTTGGGGGTTCTAAGGATATGCTTGACCCTGGTGAATGTGGGGATGACTGAGGTATCCCTACCACGTTTAATAAAGGTGAGATCTACTTTGTTCTTGGCAATCCAAGATGTTAGTTGTTCGAATATTCAAACTTCTTGTAATTTGTCCCTTTCGTACAAGGTTAAAATTATTGTTCTAAGGCTTCTGTGATTAGTCTCCTATGTAGTGTTTTCTTCGAGGATTATTGCATCCATGATTATTAAGATCGACATTTCAAGCCATCCACTATGGATCATCATCGGGATAGATTAAAAATACATAAGCTAGCAAAGGGATGAATAAATAGAGGTATGAAATATGAGGGAGATGGAACGAGAGTGATGGTACGATGGTAGTCGACAAGTTTTAGATAAGTTTAATTAATAATTAATAATACTTAATAATTAGTACAGTTAGTAATTTTATAAGATTTTTTAAATTAAAACTTAAAGATTGAAATATTTTAATTTTAGTTTATTTAAATTTAATATTATTGTTTAATCCACAATTTTTTATTTTATTTATAATATTTTTATTTTTAGATTTTATTTATGGTATAAATTTAAATGTTATATATAAATTTAATTAATTCATATTATTATTTTGATTTTATTATAATTAAAAATATATTATTTAATTTTTTTAGAATTAGAGGATTTATCATATTAATTGATTCTAATTAATATTTAATTTTTTTAGTATGAAATTAAATTTTATGATAATAAGATTTAATTAATTCTCATTACTTTTAATATTTATTTTAATTTTTGGTAGAAATTTAATGTATAATATAATTAGTATGAATTTATTTACGATTATAGATTTAATTAATTCTAAATATTTCTTTTTATTTTTAGGTATAGATTTAATTTTATGATATAATTAATTAATTCTAAAATATTTAAAACTTTGGACTTATTTAAGATATTTTTATTTTGATAAATTAGTGGGGATTTGATATTAATTCATTCTAATTAATATTTAATTTTTAGTAATGAAATTTCATTTTATGAATATAAATTTAATTAATTCTAATTAATTTTAATATTTATTTTAATTTTATGATGGTGACGTTGATATTTTTTCCGAGAAAAAAATCGAACTTTTCATTGCAAAGACAAAAAGTTACATTGTATATGTTGTTAGGCATTCAAATGACTGTATGATTTTTATTCGTAGAGTTGTTGAGATGTTGCTTGAGTGATGCACCCTTTTGCCATCTCGATTATCTGATGCTGATTCACTGATAAATTTTGAAACCAGACCTCCTCGGAGAGGAGAATAACCCTCGTTGATTAGTTTCCTCAGCATCATAACCACATCATTGGTCTCTGTTCTCAGCAATAAAACTAAACTGATGTGGCTGAATCATTCTTGAGCCTCCTGAGAAGTGAAAACAACCCAAACAGGAATGAGTCAGCTGGAAATTGTTTGAGAGACTTTAAATTGTTGAGTTTAAATAGTGCAAGAAGCTGTTGTTTTGAACTAAAGAAAAAAGAAAAAAATTGAAAAGGAAGGAGAGTGCCTGAGCCCAAGCCATGGACATAGAGAAATTGAATTTGAGCATAGGGTGGGTGATCCAACACATGGATCTCGTCCATCTCTGTGTCCTCTATCGGCCAATTGCCTATATTTTGTTGCAGACCTGCTTTAGAAAGCTGGTCTATAGAGTCATTGTGTTCCCTGTATATATGACATAGAGACATGCTGTTAAAATGAGATTTTAAATGCAAGGTTTCTTCTAATAATGGAGACAGAATGTAATTCTCACATCTGCATTTTCCATTGAACCATTTGACAATATTCAAAGAGTCCCTGAAGATCTGAATCATAGATATGCCTAGTTGGATGAGCCAGCAAAGAAGGAGTTTTAAGGTTGTCAGCTGGGCGAAGTTATTAGATCGGAGCCCTATACCCACTGAGGCTTTGAGGCATCTATGGGGTTGTAGGTGGATGATTAGCCCAACACTACATTTGTTGTGTTGGCTGGAGGCCCCATCGAAATATGCGCATGGAACCCCTTCCTTAATACTCTCTTCTTTGACCGGGTAGGGTAAATCCTCGCGAATGGGCTCAAGAATGCTTGTGAAGATAGATGCGCTTTCGATAGTTGTGCTCTCCACCGAGGGAATTTGATTTTGAGTCCTGTGCGTAGGGTTGCAAATTTTGTTAAGTTTCTCAAATTTAAGAGTGTGTTTTATGCATTTACCTTCTTCAATTTTAAGGGCTTTGAAGGCCGAACACCCTCAATTCTGGACCAAATATCTACATCGATATGGCTAGATAGCTTGAGGTGTAGTCCAAAAGCTTGTTTGTTTAATGTGTCAAGACGAGTGTAGATTTTGTTGATTTCTGAGTGGAGAAGGGATTCGCTTGCTCTGATGAAAATGTAGTCATTCTTGGGGGTTCTGAGGGCATGCTTGATGTTCGCAAATGTGGGGATGACTGAGGTATCCCTAGAATGTTTAAGTAAGGTGAGATTTGCTTTATTCTTGGCAATCTGAGATCTTAGTTGTTTGAATATTCGAACTTCTTGTAATTTCTTCCTTCTGTACAAGGTTAAAGTTATTGTTCTAAGGCTTCTGCGATTAGTCTTTTTTTTAGTGTTTTCTTCTGGGATTATTGCATCCATGATTATTTAGATCGACGTTTTGAGCCAGCCACTGTGGCTCATCATCAAGATAAATAAAAAATATATAAACTACATCTCAACGGGATTAATAAATAAAGGTATGAAATGTGAGAGAGATGGAACGAGAGTGATGGTATGATGGTAGTCGACAAGTTTTAGGTCAGTTTAAATAATAATTAATAATACTTAATAATTATGACAGTTAGTAATTTTATAAGAATGTTTGGATTATAAGATAAAGATGAAATTATTTTAATCTAATTTAAATTTATTAATTATAAATTGTATAATTATGAAATTTTAACTTAATATTATTGTTTAATCCACATTATTAATTATTTATAAATATTTTAATTTTTTATTTTTATTTACAGTATATTTAATGTTATGAATAATAAATTTAATTCAAATTTCTAATTAATTTTAAATTTGATTTAATAAAATTTAAAAGATATATTTTAATTTTTGATAGAATTAGTAAGATTTATGATATCAATTGATTCTAGTTAATATTTAAAATTAAAATTAAAATCATTTCAGTCTTAAATTATAATCCAGACATTCTTATAAAATTACTAACTGTAGTAATTATTAAGTATTATTAATTATTATTTAAATTTGCCTAAAACTTGTCAGCTACCATCATACCATGACTCCCGTTCCATCTCCGTCACATTTCATACCTCTATTTATTCATCCCATTGAGATCTAGCTTATATATTTTTTATCTATCCTGGTGACGAGCCATAGTGGATGGCTCAAAATGTCGATCTAAATAATCATGAATGTGATTTAAAGGGTGTTGTGCTTATTATTTGGGATCATTTTCACTAATAGTTTTTTTTAGGGTATCTTATTAATATCTTCACTTAAGTAATGGTATGTTTATATTTTTAGCAGATGACAAATTATATAAAGTGATGAGTGACATTGATTTTCATCATCTAAAGTTCATTAATATATCACAAAAATAGGTCTTTGCATGTCCACCCACTTTTCTAATGATATTGCATAGAAAAGCATAAGATATTGATGATTGGTTGTCATAAGATATCTAAAAGGTCTAATATACGTGTAAATATGCAAGCCATTTTTAAATACCTAACTATATGGAAGAGTCCATTCACCTTCACGCCTAAGCTATTTATTGGAGAAAATGTTGATATGGAGGGCCATGTCTATGGACTACTTCCATTTGGTACAAGATATAATATCTACACTAGTGCAAAATTTGGTGTTAATTTAATTTAGTCTATGTTGGGATACGTGCTTCACCATATTATAGGAGAAACTCCTAAGAAAATTAGGGTATAAGGTAGAGATATCACACAAAGTCCAAGGTGTTAATTTCATGGCCTCTCATTTGGATGCCATTTTCATTCCTCAATTGCATACTTATATTAATAAATGATAGCCACTAAATGTATTTGTAATTTCTTTGCAAAAAAAAAACTTCTTGTTTGCCCCTTTTCCGTAGTGAAAGTAGACTTCTTTCTCCCAACTTAACCAAAAGACAAATGTATAATTTCAATGCAAATATGATAATAACCAGCCTAATTTTTTTTTTTTTCTCTTTATATGGTGGCACTTGTGTAATTTGAATTGATATATTAAATTTATTGAAGTGCCCTTACTAATCCTAATAGGTAAAATTAGTGGACTACAATTCCAATATAAACAAATATCATTCCACTTTGGAGATTTTTATATTTAAAAGTCATTAATAAATGTTAGTGCTTGATATATTTATCTAAGAAAGGAACCTATTGGACTAAATGGACAAACAAAATTCATTGAGGTATAAAACAATTCCTATGCACACCACATAAATAAGCTACTTCAATAATATTTGTCCTCGTGCCATTGTCAAAATTTTCCCTTGTTAACTAATTGATATTGCGATTGTTAAGATATTTGACAAATTGGACTATATCAACAACTAATTATACATGTTTTCTATTTCATTTTTTTTAATAATAAAGTGTCAAAGGTTTAGTTAAGAGATAATAGCAGTAAGGATTAGTTCAATTAGTAAGTGCTCTTGCAAAAGAGTTCATAGAGCTCTCGATATAAAATCTTATTAATTCCCTTATGGTTACTAGTTGGTATTTTAGTTTCGATTTACTATTGTGCTCCATTTGAAGACCAAGAAGGGAGCTATTTTTTTATTACACAAGTATAGATGACATTGGTGCAATTGTGTTTACAATTATAAATTTTCTAAACATTGACCTTAGAATTGCTAGAACAATTCAATGATAACATTTTCTTTAACATCCAATGACGAAAGTTCGAGTTGTAGTTGTTTCATTCTCATGCATTGTTGTGAAGAATGGAATAAACTCATGGTTCAAGATACTTGGTCAAACTTTTGGTTGAAGATATACTAAAGAATCATCCTGATATCCAACTTAGTTGATAACTAGAATGGGGTTACCAACGAGGTGGGTTCCCTTCCATCCGTGAGGCCTATATCTTGGAACTGTGATTCAGAGAATTTCTAAAATATTCCATTTTGAGTAGCATCTATCAAAGAAATCCATCACTCAAAATTTCCATATTCCTATGGACCTTAGTTAAATGGAAAACCTTAACTTGGACTAACATTCAGAAATGAAATTATAGGGACATCTCTTGCTATTCTTTGTGCCTTCATATGAAACTGAAATGTGGAGCACTAAGATTTCTCCCTATTCCAATCATCTATTGAGAAATCTATAAGCTAGCATGAAGAGATAAAATTGTGATCTATCTAGTCTCCCTTGCATTGTTAACAATTGGAGGGCTCGTCCTTTTAAGAATCCTAGCTTGAGCCTCACTTGCAATACCTTTCTAAGTGTCCTCTTGCGGATATTTGGAAAGAGAGGAATTATAACATATTCAAGAATCTCTCCCTCTACAACTTTCAATAGATCACGGTTCAAAACAATGTAAAGGAATTAATTGTCATGCATGACTCAATACACAAAGACTAGCACGCCTTATGTGAGGAGGTCTTGTTACTTCATAGTTAGTTATCTATTCTAGGAATTATTATTTCCCCCTTCTCTTCTCTACTACAATTTCCATTCCCTCCTCTTAGATCCCTCCTCCCCTTAATTTTCGAAAGATTATTTTTTTATGACGCTTGAAAAGGTAACCCAAGCAAGGTAGGATATGGGCGTACCTTCATGGATAATTTGGGATCCCATATCTACATTTATATATGTTTTGTGAGATATAATATTAATAATGTAGTAAAATTGAAAGTCTTACAAGATATACTATTGATTTCCTAGACTCAAAGCGAGACCAAACTTATGGGATGGGAGATTCTCAACTTGTTATAAACATAATCAAATGAATCCTAGAATGCACCTAAACTAGAAGAATGTCTTGTATTTTGATACATGAAATCCTACTCATATGAGTATCATTTCGCCTTCCTTCCATTTTGATGATCATCCCAACCCACATCAGAAGAACCAGAAATAAAATTACAGATAAATTAGATAATCATGTAATTGTATAATCATACTTACAAATATTATCCTCATGGAAGCCCTTTGTAGACTATTCCCTCAAATAATAATGTTGGACTATATATAAAAAATAAAAAATTCCCTTACCAATCTCTTTTTATCTAATTCTTTCATAATATTTGTTGTAATTCATAGCTTGTCAATGGCCTACATAGCACAATTTTTAGGTTTTGTTTTTTATATCAACAAGAGGAAACATGTTGTCTTATATTTTAATAAGGTTGACATTACAGGTTAGATCTACCTTTGCCAATGATATATAAGGCTATATCACTAGGTCATAATATGTACTTCATGTTTTCACGAAACATAAAATGTTTGCTCCATAAAGAGAAAACTTAGAAATCAAATTTTATGCCACATAAATCTTTGCTAGTTCTTAAAATGGGCTGATAATGTCCTAAATTCCAAATCGTTATTATCATTATGGTCTCTATCCCTAGTAATAACTTTCCATTTCTAATTACTATCCATTTTCCTTCATATATGACTTCATTTGCTACTTGAACTTAATCTATGTCTTATGGGTATAAGAAACATTTTTGAGAGATCATATTTTGTTTTAAGCATATTGAAAAATTATGTATTTGAATTAATGCAATGACCAATACCCTTCAAAGGAAAGTGTTTCTTCACTGTATAAATTTCTACATCCAAAGGATATTTTTCCCAATATCATATTTGCTACCCAAAGGAAATACATTGTATCTTATCAAAAATGAGTAAAAAGTATACTTCCCATGTTTTTTTATTGTATGATGATATGTACTTGTTACGATTTTAAACCTATAAACTAAAAAAAATTTGAAATATGTATATTTTAAAAAGATAATATAAGAACACATAAGAAAATACACAATGAGGAAGGAGATTACCATGCTATGAAAAAGAAAGAAAAGGAAGTTGTCTAGACTAATTGCATAAGTTTAGTGATGGAAAAACTACAACCATTTTGCCTAAGAAAAAGTGAGTACCGATTAGACTCAATGGAACAACTAGTTCATCAACTTGTTACTAAAAATGTCCAAATGAGAGATTAGGTAGAGTAGCCATAATAGCAAAATAAGAAACAAAAGACAAATGAGCTATTCTTTATACTTTAGTAGGAAACTGTCACATTTAAAGAGGTAAATAATAAACTACGACAACCAATGGATAGGATAGATACTTTTAACGTTCTCCTCAATTAATAGCTAATAAATTTGACACCCGCCTCCAATGGATTTTAGATTCAAAAGGTACTTAATAAGGACTTGTTGGAGAAGAAGAATTTCACATTTGATCCTTGGGAAGTATCATCCCTTGTACTTGGTTTCGATTTGGTTTCCTTCTACATTAGGTACTTATTGGTTTGGTCAATGACTATTCTATGTCTTGTTTCAATAAACTAAGTGTGCAATGCCTTCCAGGTTTATAATAAACAATCCTTAAATGTGGATATATGTAATTTTCTACTCATCACCTCAAATTTTCTCATCAATTTCCCCATTTAAATAGGCTAGGATTATTACATTATTTCATTGAGTATAACTACTAACCCCATAAGTGCACCCATCATTGTAATGATCATACACATCTCGTAGTATTTACACACAACTAAGCATGGGAGATGAGCCAAAATTTGAATTGTCTTCTCATACCAAATTTTGTGAGGTCCATTTGGGACCTCATACCATAGAGAGTCACAAATTATTGTTGGGAATTTTTTTCTATCAAGAGATCTGTGAATTATGGAATCAACGTCTATAATAAGGTTGAGACCAAAAAATGTGGTCATTTAAGGCCTCAATATGGATACTAAAGCTTTTCTCTGGAAATTTTCAAGGTGGGAGAAGTATTGGGTTGTGTTATATTCTTTCCACGACTAACCTACGTAGTGAACCGAGGGGTTAGAGGGGGGGCGGAGCCCCCCTTCGTTGCGCCTATTGCGCAGCGGGGGGGTCACAGGGGGGGCGGCAGCCCCACCTGTCTGGGGGGTTTGAGGGGGGCGGGTAGCCCCCCTCTACGGGGTTCAGGGCAGCGCCCCGAGAAAAAAAAATTTGGACCCTATATTAGGTT
>APFE030557316.1:0-12379 GCA_000404065.3 Pinus taeda | reverse complement strand
TTTCAGGTTTTCCAAAATTTAAATTTAATTATTAGTAATTATTAAATGGATGATAGAGATTTAACCTCCAGAAAATATGCCAAAATATTCATAGTAGTATTTACATATCAAGGATTAATATTTATCTCCAAGTTAATTAGTCTCTTTTAATGAATTTATCCCAAATTAATTAATTAAAAAATATTATATCAATACATATCATATTGGGGGCATGTGGTATTGATAAGTCATGGTATTGGTCGATGCTATTGTAGCAAAATCCTATTTACAAGTGTTGGGTTGTGTTATATTCTTTCCACAACTAGCCCATGTAGTTAACCGGGGATTAGAGAGGGGGATGTCACAAGGGGTTTGAGCGGCACCCGTAACCCCACTTTATGGGGTCCGGGGCAGCGGCCCGGAAAATTTTGGTTTTGGACCCTATGTTAGGTTGGGTGAACCCACCTATGGCTTTGTGCATGATTTTTGCAGATGTTTTTGGACGTGATGGTTTTCGGTCCATGGTTTTGGACGCGATGGTTTTTCGGTCTATGGTATTGGATGCTTCGGCATGTATAAATATGTATTGTAACATTGAAAGGAATATAATGAAAAATGAAGCTGGTAGTCTCGGTTTTGAGATCCAGTGGGAAATCTCTATGTATATGTGTTTTATGTGTTATGCTCTCGCATTTTTATTTTTCCTGTGATTTAGAATTCGTATGCAGGTAATTTCTGTACCGGGTTAAAACCTACAAGAAGTAGTAAAAATGACACATAAAGTTGATTCCTCCAAATATTCCACTCTAAAACATGGCTTCAAAATATTATATTTATCCAACCACAATTACTTATACTTTACATACCTTCCTCTTGGATTGTACCTAACAACATATGAACAATTTTTTTATACCTAAAACATCTAAGTAAAAGGCTTACTCACATTGATTAGAAGAACATAATATGTCATTGTCAAAATCCTCCACCTCCTCATGTTAAAAAGTAATATTAGGGGAAGGAAAAGTTACTTTGAATCCTAACACACCAATGGGATTAGAATCGAGGGGCAAGCTTAGAAATATCTGATTGAAGAAAGGAGAAACCATTCCACATTACTCTTTAGGTTCACTCAATGTTGAGATGAGCTTGGAGGAGTTGGAGAAAATATTCCCTCTCCAGAAGTAATGATCTTGCACCTCTTACGGCTTCTAAAATCCTGGCACAACGATTGGGGCTCTGTAAATCGAAGGGACAAATTACCAAATTGGGAGAGACTTCAATCTAATTTAGTACATGAAGAAATTCAATGGAACATTAGAGATGGAGTAACATCCAAATATGAGGAGGAAGATAATTTTGTCTTGGTTGGAAAGGGAAATAAGGGAAAGGGAAAGAAGGCCCAAATAAAACCATAGACTAGCTAGAACAATGGCAAGAAGAAGGACTTGAGCAAGATAAATGTTTCTGTTGCCATGAGTTTTGGCACTATGCAACAAAGTGTTCACACAATAAGTATAACAAGGAGCCTTTAAGAGGAGTAGGATGTGAAGCACTTGCCTCAAAATTTGAATTAGACTTCACCCAGATTGCATGTATGGAAAAAACTATAATGGGGAGTGTGTGGTATCTATATTCAGATACCTGGTTCCATATGACAGGATGTAAACAATTCTTTAGTAGCCAAGAGGAGAAGGATCTCCAGATGCACACAAGAATTGGGGATAATGGCTGGTACAATACCAAAGGAACTAGTACTGTAACCTTTAAGAGGGAGTCAAGCTCCCATCTTCATTTGAAAGATGTCATGTATATACTCGGGTGAAGAAGAACTCGATCTCTATAGTTGTATTGGAGGATCATGGCTATGACTTTGTTTTCAGTAAGGGGAAATCCTTTCTGAGACATGTATCTACTGGGCAAGTGAAACAAATTGGATTTTGTGTGAACAACCTATACAAACTTGAGGTGGAAGCTTGCATTGCACTAAGTAGAAAGGTAGAAGAAGTGTAGAGTTGGGATGTTGGAGAACTCTGGTAGAGACACATGGGAGACTTACACCATATGGACTTAAAAATCATGTGGTAGATTACCACTGGTCTCCTGAAATGCACACTTGACCAACATGATTTCTGCAAGGGATGCACATTGGGGAAGTATGTCAAATCCACCTTCTAGGGCCGAGATAACATAGCTAGAGTAATCTTGGAGTGAGTCCAATCTAATGTATGTTGACCGTTTTCTACAACCTCTACAACAAAAAACAAACATTATGTTATTTTTGTTGATGAATTTTCAAGAAAATGTTGGATCTTCTTCACGTAGAAGAAGGATGAAGTTTTCTCAAAATTTGTTGAATTCAAAGCATTGGTTTAAAAGGATACTAGTCATAAGTTGAAATCCCTGAGAAGTGATAATGGAGGAGAATATGTATCTAGCACCTTTAAGTACTTTTGTGCCAAATATAGTATTAGAAGAGAATTGATACCACCCCATAACCTACAATAAAATGGGGTAGTTTAAAGAAAGAAAAAAGGACTAGCAGGAGTAGAAAGAGCCATGTTGCATGATCAGGGGCTGCCGTTACACCTATGGGCATAAGCATGCAACCACACAGTCTATTTGTAGAACCAGATTCCTCATAGAATACTTGGCATGATCACACCCAAATCTTTCTATGGGAGGGAGCCAGTTGTATCTAATTTCAGAATTTTTGTAGCTACTATGAACTACCATGTCTCTAAGGATAACAAGAAAAAACTTGAGCTTGCAACTGAGATGGGAGTCTTTGTATGATACACAAATACAGCACATAAATATAGGGTGTATTTTTCATCACGCAACGTGATAGTAATGAGGAGAGATGTCAAATTTGGTGAGGAGAGGGCTATGAGATGCTATCTAGAGTGAGAGTTTGGTATCCCATCATAGGAGGAGCTTATAATTCCGAAGGAGGAGCCACATGCAGAGATTTAGGAGGTTTTGGAGTAACCACATTTAGAGGAGTGGACAAGAGGCCTAGTGGAAGCACCCACAAAACCAAAATCTTCCATTGTGGGGAGGAAGAGAACTAGAGAAGCTAACAGATTGGTAGAAGATGCACTGGAGCATGTCGGAGCTCCTTAATCTTATCATAGGAAGAGGTTGTCACCAGATAGGTACATTGAGTATATGGCTCTCATTACAGAGCTCATTGAATCAGAGCCTTCTTCATTTGAGGAAGAAATTTCTCAACCAATGTGGGTTGATGCCATGGTGGAGGAGTATGAATCCATGATGAAGAACATTGTATGGGAGGTCGTGCTGAGGCCAAAGAACAAGTCAATAGTTGGTTCCATATATATCTACAAAGTGAAGCATGCAGCTCATGGGAGCATCGAGAAGTACAAGGCTAGATTTGTGGCCAAATTATTCTCTGAGGTGGAGGGAGTTGACTATGATGAAACTTTTTCGCCAATGGAAATACATTACTCGATCATAACCATTCTAGCATTAACTACACATATGGGGTGGAAGATCCACCAGATGGATGTGAATACCACCTTTCTCGATGATGTTATTGAGGAATAAATTTACATAGAGCAGGCAGAGGGATTTGAGACATATGAATGGGCGACATATGTCGACTCAAAAGAGCCTTGTATGGTGTCAAATAACCACCCTAAGCATGATATGCTCGAATTTATACATATATCAGTTGATTGGGATTCACCAAACGTGAAGCAAATGCCAACCTCTATCACATTGTGATATATGTCAAGTTGCTTATCTTGGTATTGTATGTTGATGACTTGATACTTAGAGGAGGTTAGTAGTGATTCGAAGATGAAGGACATGGAATTGATACATTGCCTCCTTGGGTTGGAAGTATGGCATGGTGATTGTGAGATGTTTGTGATTTAGGGCAAGTACACCTTCGAATAATTTAGACATTTTACATGGAGAAATTCAAGCCTATGGACACACCTCTAGCTACAAAATGGAGGAAGGAGAGTGCTTCTTTAAGAGAGGTAGTAGATGCTAGCATCTAGAAATAGCTTGGGGGATCTGTGATGTATCTGGTGAACACAAATCCTGACATACGTTATGCAACTAATTAGTTGAGTCAAGACATGGTTAAGCCCAACAAGCTTTATTGGAAGGTGACAAATCATGTGTTGAGGTACCTCAGAGGTACAACTAAGAATGGAGTATGATAGAGGAGGACAAAGGGAGTGAAGCTCTAAGGCTTCACTAATGCAGATTAGGCAGGGAGTCCATCAGATGAGAAAAGTACTTTTGTGATACCTTTACTGTTGGGTCCGCAGCCATTTCCTGGTATTGTAGGAAACAGAGGTATGTGGCACTCAACTCAATGGAGATTGAACACATGGATACAATTCAAGAAGCATGTGAGGCCACATGGATGAGGAAAATAGTTGTGGGTATTTTCAGTCAACAGATGGATTTGATAATGATTTATTGTGATAATCATAGTTGTACCAAACTCTTTGAGAATCCAATATTTCATGTTAGGTCCAAGCACATTGATATCAAGTACCATCACTTGTGGAATTGTGTGCAGATGAGAATTATGATGTTACAATATATTCCAAGTGAGAAGAGGGATGCAAATATATTGAAAAAGGCATTGTCAAGAGGCAAATTCAAATTCCACAGGTGTCAGATATTATTGGTTCAAAATCCTTTTCTTGTTAAGAGGGAGTGTGAGAAAATGTAGCAAGAAAGGCTAAAATTGACTTGTTCCTTAGTCAAATTTAGTATTCAATCTTCTAAATGAACATTATGACTTGGATGGAAGTTAACTTATGTGACATGGCCTTGTCTACTTGTTTACTCAGTAAATTCTAGTTATAGGTTATAAGTAGAGTTATGCATACAATGCTGCTAAAATTTAGCAATCTAATTCAGTTATTTTCAGTTTAAATCAGTTAACTGAGCTCAAGAAACTAGTTGAGTCACTTGAAGGTTAGTTGAATAGTATAATTGTTGTTAACTCAATTATTTGTAAGTTAAACTAGTCAATCAATGAAAAATAACCCAAATATGCATGTAATTTGAATTTCCAAACTCAAGTGGAGGAAAAGGTACACTAGTTGAGTGTATATGTTGGGCATTGAGGCAAGCAATCAATTACTTGGGATTTGCACAAGCGAATAGTGAATTCCCCTATTATTTAGGAGCTAATTTCCTCAGGAATGGTGCAAGGAAATAAGAGAAATATGGGTCCTTGAATTGACTAAGGGTTGGCCACAGAAGGACAATCAATAGGATAACATATTTACAGTGCAGGGTGTGCTTTAGGATTGAAGAAAGACATTGTAATAGTTTCTCATTCTTAGATGATTAATGAAAAGTAGTGGACGGGTTTTTCCCTATTGGGTTTCCCTATAAATAATTATGTTCTTGTGTTTTTTTATGGTTCCATCTCATTGCATGTGTTTCTAAATTCTAATTTCCGTTTCACAAAATAGTAGAGGAAATTATTAATCTCTTGTTTTTAGTTCGAATATATGAGTAGTAGCAAAGTTATATTAATTTTTACACTTTTAGGGTGTTGTAGGATACAAATATCTTAGCGATGGACAACTAAAAATGTTCCCAACACTCCAAGTTCTACCTAGACCACACTCTTAGCCTTTAGGATTCTCACCTAAAATAAAACAACATTTGGCCAAGTTTATAGACCCTACCCTTACCTCAAATTTGATCACCGAGGTCAATGGTTTATGGTTGGTGTCTATATACACAACATGGTTCCACTCGGGTGTGGTTTCACTAGTGCCCACTAGGTGTTGGACCTGCTAACATGTCAACAAAGTCATGTTCTCCCACTTCCTCTTGACCTTGAAAACATAGCGTATATGGACTAAAAAGAAACCTAGGCTAGGTTCATAAAGCAGAACTAGAACTATTGTGCACCCACCCTCGTGTAGTTTCAAGGAGACTCATGGCCCAATTCTTGATACATAAATTCTTAGTTTTGACAAAATAACTAGCGTAGGGATTGGTTAAACTAAGTATACCTATAAATTTTGAAATCAACTCATTAAATATGAACATATAATTTCACATTCACCATGCACATAATAATGAATAACATATCCTAGGCACACTTTAAAATTCATGGGCATACATGACACCGTTCTAATCACAAAGACATAGTGAGTGTCAAAACTCATACATTCATTTACATTTACAAACACGCAAGATATTGCACTATTCACAATGTAACAAGATTCATCATACTCCATAAGGCAATGTCGAGGAAATCTTGCAAGGAAAAGTTGTTGCATTCTTCGGAGTCGGTTACCCCCACAAAATGAAGAGCCTAATAAATCATTTTATTTATAGAAGATAACGTGAATGGTAAATGAAAAAACAACATGGGTATAGGCGCGAGACAATAGTAGCTTGCATGATGGCAAACTTAGGATGCATTGTGAGAGTCAATTTTGTAGTTGTGAGATAACATTGTCTTAAATTGATATGTTTGTGTCTTAATTGTTAATTTTCTTAAATGAGTTTCGTCTTAAGTGGTCATTGCCTTAAATATAGAGCTTTGTCTTAAAATAATTTTGTCTTAGACTGCTTTTTGTCTTAAATCTACAATTTTGTCTTAATATATTTTTGTCTCAAATTGGTTTTGTCTTAAATATAAAGTTTTTCTTTAAAATATTTTTGTCTCCAATTGTTTTTGTCTTAAATATAAAATTTTGTCTTAAAATATTTTTGTCTTAAAATGCTTTTGTCTTGAATATAAAGTTTTGTCTATTTTTATCTTTAATTTTATATTTAAGACAATTCAATAGATATTAAATTTTAATGTAAAATAACTAAAATAAAAAGTGACCTTTTAAGAGAAGATTTCTTTTGTCTTAAAAAAATGTCTTAAAAGTGCCCTTGGTGTAGTAGTGTAAGGATCCAAAGAAAATATTTTCTCTTTTGGATGGAAGCTTCAGAATTGCTTCAATGTTTTCTAGTAACCACTAGAAAAGAGTAGTTTCTCGCAGAACAATAGAATAGTTTAGCAATTTCAGACAATAGTTTAGCAACAATAGTTTTTTCGGCTTTTATTGCTGGGCGGTCTGATAAATTAGCTTGATAGGAAAAACTATATCAGAAAACAAGACTCACCTAAAACATTGGTCACACAACAAAAATAAATAAATATAGACAAAGATTACTTCTTGAATACCTGGAGCTTTGATGTCGTCCTTCGCTTGCATGTGCACTTGTAGATACATATGTCTTCCTTCCCCAACCTTGGCACGTCCACTTGCAGGTACATAACATTTCTCACCCCGCTACCTCCATGACCTTGTTTTTCTGTCTTGCTTGTCTGTCATGGTTGTGGACTGGTACCTTCCCTAAAAAACTTCCCCAAAAAATAACATAATGATGGGATAATATAAGAGTTGTTGAGCTGCTTTTGAATACATTCTAAACACGACCCTTTTTTTTGAAACCATCGAAGCTATGATAATGAGTGCAATTTTTTTTTTTCAAGCCACTGAAGCTACGAGGATGAGTGTGGCTCCTAGCCACCTTGAGAAAGACAAAGAAACATAACTCAGAAAAATGTGAGTTCTGGCTTGAAGTACAAGGAAATAAAAGCAACGCCTATTTTAGATCTAGGAAAAAGGAGAACCATACTTGTTTCAAGTAACATCTTTTCATTTAAAGATTGGTGGCTATGACAGCTATGTGTTCTCCAGTTAAATATATCAAGGCAAGATAACTCTGGCGGCTAACAAGCATCCTTTCATCTAAGGTTGGCAACTGCATTCGTAAAACTAGTTGCTACGAGTTCTGCAGTTAAATATATCAAGTAAGGCAATATAACTTTGAGATAGAGTGATAGGTGTGTTTTTCTTCTTTTTTTGATATATTTTCTAGTGACAGCTTGTGGGTTTGGTACAGGGTTAGGATTATTCCTCTGCGTCACTATTGTTGGTTCCTTGAGAAAGAGAGATGGCACTAGGTTTCATTCTTGGCAGAATCGGGAAGATTTTTTACATCAAAGAAAGCTTGTGTTAGGTGATTTAGTAGCAAAAGTAGATATAAGTACGAAAGCGATTTGGATACTAAATGGAAGTGAAATTTTAGTTTTAGCCAATCCTAGAATTTGAGATAATCATAATGGGCTTTCTAGTAATAATTGAAGCAAGCACAGTAATTTGGATTCTCCATTCTCTTTCTGCTCAAACCAAAGACGTGATGGGGCTAGGCAAAACCAAATGCTAGATTCGTTCGAGAAATGCATTATAACTACAGAAAGATGGTTCGAAAAACATGATAGTTTTCGATAGAGAACTAAGTCTCATGACAGGTATGTCTTCAACGTCATAAATATTTAAGGCTATCATGTACATAATTTAATACTATCTTGGACACTCCTATGTGGCATGCAATATTATTCGACTTATTTTATATTAAATTCTAGGCTTGTGTTCACAGAAAATGTAATAAAAAATAAAATATTTTAAATAATATAAAAAATTAAACTTGGTTGGGGATTGCATGCAAGCCATGTGCTTTCTCTTCACACTAAACATTTGCATTTTTAGACCTTTTACCTGTCTTGTATTCGAGTTTTAATTGTATGACATGCAATTTTGAGTCTTAATTGTATCGCTTGCAATTCTTAGATAGAGTTGCAACCCACACAAACGGATTGGTGCAGTTGGATCTTAAGGAAGGGGTCGTTATAGCCATTGCTGCACTGAACAACGTTTTTGATTTATCTAAAATTTTATATATAGCATGGAATTCAATTCATTTGCTCTCTTTGTTAGTCAATTGAAGTCTTTAATCCTGCTTGGGTTGGCTCTGAAATTATTATTGTGTTCTGTCAGTGATTTATATCTAGAGTGGTTGTTGGTTATCATTTCTGTTGGATGTATAGTGGCTCCCTAATTATTAAGGATCCATCATGCTTACCCTGGATGAGGCAAAGGTTGATTAACCCATTGTGGCTTAGGTTTTATTGACTAGTGTTTAGGCGCCTAACAAAAGCATAGATCCTACAGTTCAAGGTACTAGGCACAAGTCTCGGGTCTGGAAGGACGAGTGGCTAAAGAGTCAAGGTCATTCATCCGACAAGAATACTGTATTATTTCCATTTTCATGGCTTGATATGTTCAAAGACTTGGAGACATTTCATATGTAGCCATCGATTCCATTTAAAGGCGATCATTTTTATGTTGATTACTTATTTGTATATGTTACATGTGTATCTAACAAAATGCGAGCATCTATTGCTCATTGAGATGAATGCAAGTTCAATGTTTGTAATGGGGTGACCTTATGTTACTCTTCATTCTTTGTTGAGAAGTCATGTGTACTTAGTTTATTATGATGGTCATCATAATCCAAATAAAAATAGATATGCATGGCCGATGAAAGAAGAGTCCATCTGAAAGCATAATCTTCTTTGATCCTTCTTTTGAATATGCGAAGGTAATCTAATTCAGAAACTACTTATTATGGATATGATCCTCACCCCGCCTTTTCTTTATGAGTTGATTCTTTAGACAGGCCCCTACGTCCTTTTCAGTGTCAGATTCTTGGCCCTTGTTTTCAGATTCTTGGCCCTTGTTTTCAGATTCTAGGATCCAAGGACAAGAAGCCCACGGTGATCATAATCCCGAGGTAAAGGAGCATAAACGTAAGCTTTTTGCATATCACACCTCGGATCTGTTCTATTATGCTGCAGATATGTTGCAGATCTTGTTTTCCAACTATTCGAGTGAATGCCATTGAGCTCAGATTGGGCATCATTTTTCTTGATCCGTGGCACTGCGCTCATATCAAGCCATGGGCTCATCGATCTAGACCTTCGTACAGTAGATCGATCCTTATTCTGGTAGATCTGGAAGCCCACTCACTGTTTAGAGAAGAGCAAAAGACTCATAGTAGAACACAGAGTTGGATTTGCACAGGAAAGATCTGGAAACATATGCTCCTGAAGCTCCCAAGGAGAATCAAAACAATCTCTTTATCAGATCCATGGAAGGGAACACTATATGTATCAGGATAGGGAGCTAGGAGGAGCTAGGAGGCTGTAAAAACGCTCAAACAGAGGATACAAGAAAGGACGGGCATCCCATTGTGCAAACAAATCCTGATCTACGCAGGAAAAATACTGTAGTAGGAGTACAAACTAAACAAATATGGCATAGGCAAAGACTCAACCATTTACCTTAGCACAAGACTCTGCAAAGGAAGTCCAGGCACTAACTCAAAAAGAACTGTTTCCTTCAAAGATGCAGTGAAACGGAAGAAGGAAACACAAGCACATACAAATCTACAAGTTACAACACCCTGACCCCACATCGTGGAGCAGACAACACAAAACCCTGCAATAACAAGTCGAGCAGACAACACAAAACCCTGCAATAACAATTTTTGTACCTGAGGTAAATGAAATACATGACGATTATTTGACCAAAGCTATGATATGTAGGTTCAATGGATTTTGGCCCAAGCCGGAAGTCCTTAGTCAATGGATATATTCCATATGGACAGCAAACTACTACATCCATCTCTGTTCTAAATGATTCTCTATTGTCAATTTTGATATAGTAAATGACAAAGAATATGCATTGAAGGAGAGGACCATGGTTCTAGGGCAATGCTGGACTGTTTTTAACACCCTGGTTCCAGAAATTCGACCCTAACACTATGGTGGTCTCCAAATGCCAGTGTGGGTAAAATTATACAATCTACCCCTACACTTTTGGCATGTCAAAGTATTAACATACATTGGCAAAGCATTGGGGAAATTTTTAAAAGCATATAATGACTGCCTTTCCAAGGACATCTACACATTTGCCAAGATCTGTGTGGAGGTGGATCTCAGCCAAGAATTACCAGACCACATCCTCTTACTACACAATGAAAAGCAATGGGCAGAGCCACTTGATTATGAAAGCACAACATTTAGATACTGCATATGTAGTCAAACTGGCCATCTACAAAGTATATGCCTTCAATACAAAAAAGACAAGAAAAGAAGACAACCACCAAAGCCGAAAGGATGGTAGTTTGACATAGTAGAAGAAGAAAACACAGAAGATATCAACATATCCCAAGAGGAACACAACCCATAGAATGATGAAAAACAAATGGGGTCTGCAACAGTGCAAATCAATCCATAGTAGCAACTAGAGAAATACAGCCTAGTACAATAAATTGGAGGCAAAAAGCGAGCACACTCAACAGAAAGCTTAGATTCTGAAAAAGAAATCACACATGGCAATTTTAATAGCCACACCCAACAATGAAGGTTGGCAGAAAGTGGAAAAAATGAAAGGTAGAAAAGCATGGTTTAGACTAAAAATCTTTTTAGATTCTGAAGCACAAGACAAAGTTTTGATAAAGCATATGCTAATTCAGCATCTAGAACATGTAATTACGCCGTAAGGCATTACCCTTTGAAATGCACTGCCCTAGCTGCCGCCGTGTCTTGTTGTTCACCGTAGATTAGTGGTGTTAGACGATTGAACAAATTTTGATCGTTGATCCAATCGTGTAAGATTGTCTGCGGTGCCGAGTACCTCAATCAGCCGGAAAAACTGTAAGACCGCCAGGTGCCTCCATCAAGCGCCAAATCCCGACGGTTACTAACTCCCCAGTCGCTGTAACGGTAAGGAATGGCACTCAACAGTCGAAGCTGTATTAATAGCACTCCAGGACACTTATAAATTGGAGGCAGGCACATCCCTCTTCGAGAGTCATTCATTGAATCAGTTCTGAGTTGGTAGCTGTGATATTCTTCTCCTGCAATGGTAGCCAGGAAGCCCTCGGAACCAATTCTGCGAATGAAAGGAGGAGATGATGAATTAAGCTATGCACGGAACTGCTCTGTTCAGGTTATTATCGATGAGTTACAGCCCTGACATTTTTCTGGATATAATGAATTTATGATGTGAATGATGTTTCATAACTTGTCTTTTATTTTGGTTTGTCAAATTTATTATATGTATCTACTGTCTTCTCATCTATAGCTTTATCAATCTGTAAAAGGTTTACGGTTATTCGGAATGTATCTAATTTCTTCTTAGATTTTCAGCCTACCCGGTTGCCACCTTGGTCAGTTGCACCCGGTCAGTTGCACCCGTTTTATGACCATTATAATTATATTTGTACAGTTATTCTGAATGTATTTAATTTCTTCTTAGATTTTCAGCATTCACTCTTTCTCTATGGTCTAAAAACTTTGTAGCACTTGTCCTGAGTTATCCTTCACAAAAGGCTGAGTTATCCTTCACAAAAGGCATTCTGCTACTTAGTATCTTTTGGCTTCCAACCCAATTTTTTGGTAGCTTTGTGAGCAACATACATCAGGTAATATATTTTTCCTTGAAGATTAGTGTATTTATTATGTTGCTAAGGGTTT
>APFE030557314.1:75864-88606 GCA_000404065.3 Pinus taeda | reverse complement strand
TTTTATTTGGAAGTTTAAAGTTGTGGATTTTGTAATTTGGAGAGATAAGGAAATTTTTTTTTGTAAGTAGGAGAAATAAGGAAGTTTATATTATTTGTAATATGGAGATATAAGGAATTTATTATTGTTAGTAATATTTTTTGGAGAAATAAGGTGTGAGAAGGTATAAGGGTTATTTGTAAATGTTAGGATAGTAAATTTTGTAAATTTTGGGGTAATAAAGAGATTTTATTTGTAATTTTTTATTTGGAGAGATAAGTGTGACATTGTAACTCAAAGTAATTTTACTTTGAGGGGGGGTAACTTTTTTTTTTACCAGGCTTTGCAACAACATGATTGTAAAAGTCAAATTTTGAAAGTTACCTTGTAAATATTTGAGAAATTGACTAGAGCCAAGTGCAAAGCTCATTCATTTTTCTCCTGTTTCAACAACTATATGAGGGTCAAGGCCAAGCCTCGATAGATCGTTTTTACGTAGTGTGTTACATGTTGTGTTGACCATCTTGATTTTTTTTAGCCTAATTCTTGGTGTGAAGCTTCAATACTACAATATCAAAGTTGATTAATTTGTTTTCTGATTCCGACAAATTTGAAGGCACAAAATCTTACAAAACATGGAAACGCCTCATCGAAAGAACTCTCATTTATAATGAACTGTGGCATGGTCTATGTGATGGTTATATTAAGCCAAATAAACCCACAGATGCAACTGCACTAGCAAAATGGGAAGTTAAGAATGCCAAAGCATTAGCTCTCATTAAATCTTCTGTTAATGATGAAATGTATGTCCTTATAGCAAATGCTATAGATGCATGGTCTGCTTTGCAAATTTTCGAAGACTTTTTTGATACTCAGCTTGAATCAAAGAAAGTTGATCTACAATTAAATTGTTGCAACAAAAACTGGCTGAAGGAGGTGATGTTCTTGAATACATCTCCATACTTAAGAATAGAAAGTAGGAAATCATTAATGTTGGTTTTCAAGAAGTAGATGATAGTTTTATGGTCACAATTTTAATTGCTGGACTTCCTTCTTCTTACACACATTTTTTGGGAACTCTACAATCAACTGGAAAGTTAGAGAAGTTAAAGTTTGATGAGCTCTGCGAAATGTTGACCCAACATGATAAAACCTTTGGGAAGAAGAAGAAAGTTGGTGAAGATGTCTTTTTCATAGAGGCCAGCACTAGTAAATCATCAACTGACAGTTCTAGAAACAAAGGCAGAGGGAGTTTCAATCAGAATCAAGCAGCACATAATGTACAAATTCGAGGTCGAAGCCAAAGTAGAGGAAACAACTTTAATAGTGGAAACAATTCAGGGAAGAGTAATTTTCAAGGCAGAGGAAACGATCAAGGAAGAGGCTATTTTCAAGGAAGAAGAAATAATAATCAAGGTAGAGGACAACCTCAAAACAGAAGTCAAATTAGAGGTAGAGGACAGTCTCTAGGAAGAGGAAGAGACTTAAGTCAAATTGTGTGTCGAAGGTGTAACAAATTTGGACATTATGCTGAAGATTGTCGAACTTCTATTAACAAAATCCCCAAGTTTCATCAACACTCAGCACAATTTACAAATAATCAAGATGATGATAGTTCAGAAGATGTCTTTACTTCTTCGCCGGAATTACAACTTTCATCCCATCTTAAAAGTGATTATGAAGATGCTTGGATCTTGGATTCAGGGGAAACTCAGCACATGACTTGCTGACATGACTTTTTTTGGAATTTTCAAGATTTCCAACTTAATTCCATTTTTCTTGCAGATGATACAAAACATACTCCTTATGGAAAAGGTGCAGTTAAAGTTTCCCTCCCTGGCATTGGAGAGAAAATGATTTCAAATGTATGGTATGTACCAACCTTTAAGAAAAATTTATTATCTTTAGTCACGATTCGACAAATAGGACATCAGGTAATTATGGAAGATGGCCTAGTTAAGATTAATTCAGTCAAACAGAGCTTGCAAACTGTGATGACAAGTTATGAAGATGGAAAATTGTTAAGGATGAAAGGGATAGTTATTCCAAGACATTATGACTTTGTAGGGGCAGTGACTACAGGAATTTCACCTATAAGATTATGGCATGTAAGATATGGACATGTAAAATTTGATAATCTTTCTCAATTGCAAAAACAAGGGATGGTTAAGGGACTTCCAACTTTCAAAAAGGAAAATGCAAAATGTGAAGCTTGCATTTATGGAAAACAAACTCGAGAAAGTTTTCCAACCAGTTTATGGCGTCAAGACAGGTCGCTGCAACTAGTTCACAGTGATGTTTGTGGACCACTGCAAACTTCATTCGGTGGTTGCAAATATTTCTTACTATTCATTGATGATTTCAGTAGAATGAATTGGGTTTATTTCTTAAAGAAAAATTCAGAAGCATTTGAAAAGTTTAAAATTTTTTGCCAACTTGTTGAAAATGAAGTCAAAGAAAAGATAGGTACTCTCAGGACAAATAATGGGGGAGAATTCACTTCAAATGAATTCAACACTTATTGCAACGATCACGGCATAATAAGACATCTTACAAATGTTTACACTCCACAACAAAATGGAGTAGTAGAAAGAATGAATCACACCTTGTTAGGAATGGCAAGATCTATGTTAACTTTCAAAAGGTTAAGTCTAACATATTGGGCAGAAGCAATTCATATAGTTGTCTACTTAAGAAACAAATCTCCAATTGCTTCTTTAAATGGAATCACACCTTATGAAGCTTGGTTTGGTTTCAAACCTTGAGTTAAACATCTTAGAGTTTTTGGATCAGTATGTTATGCCTTAGTTCCGCAAGAAAAAAGAACTAAGCTTGACTCAAGAAGTTTGAAATGCACAATGATTGGATAATCTGATGAGAAGAAAGGGTACCATATTTTACCCAATGCGAAATTTATTGTGGGCAGAGATGTAATTTTTTATGAAACAGAGAGTAAGAGTGTTGAATAGATCGAAAGTCTTCTTCAAAAGTTAGAAACTAAAGCCAGTCAAAGAAAAGGAAATACACAAAATCAATCAAATTCACCAAATTGGTATGAACTTGATTTTCCTTCATCTGAAGATGATTCATCTAGTCCACCTACTTTAACAACACCATCATCTGAAGATGATTCATCTAGTCCATCTACTTTAACAACACCATCTGGGTCTTCCAGCAGTTCATCCGCATCTCCAAGCAACAACAATTATTCTAACAGTGATTCTCCAAAATCTTCACCTGATCGACGAACATTGGTTTACATTAATCCTCTTTACAATGATGGTGACTTTTCAGAATCTCAAACAAGTGAGCATCAACTACCAAAATGGGCAGATCAACTTTTGAAAGATGTAAAGCCTGATGAGTAGAATAAAACAGGAACAAGGAAGTCACACAAAAGTGAAGGAAATTTTTCCTTGATAGCAAAAGATTTTATTGAACCTTCCACATACAACGAAGTAGTAAAACATAAAGAATGGCAATAATTTATGGTTGAAGAATATCAAGCAGTAATTGATAACAACACTTGGAAACTTGTTGATTGTCCTCAAAATGTTAAACCCATAGGATGCAAATGGGTTTATCAAATTAAGTACAACCAAAAGGGAGATCTTGAAAAGTATAAAGAAAGACTTGTCGCTAAAGGTTTTGTGCAACAAGAAGACATTGATTATGAGGAAACTTTTACTCCTACAGCTAAATGGAGCACCATCCGATTAGCACTTGCATTGGCTGCTCAAAAAAGCTGGAAAGTTCATCAAATGGATGTAAAAAGTGCTTTTCTCAACGGGGATTTATAGGAAGAAGTGTATATGACACAACCACCAGGTTTTGAAATTGAAGGGTAGGAACATAAAGTCTGCAAATTGATTAAGGCTTTATATGGGTTAAAACAAGCTCCCCGAGCTTGGTATGCAAAAATGGATGAATACCTTAGGAAAGTTGGTTTTCAATGAAGTGAGTCTGATGATACTTTGTATGTGCGACAACAGGTTAAATATCTGGTAATTCTTGTTATGTATGTAGATGATTTGATCATTACTGGAAACAATGATGATTAGATTGCACAGGTGAAAATAGAGTTACATGCAGGTTTTAAGATGATAGATTTGGGATTACTTCACTACTATCTTGGAGTTGAAGTCTTCCAACGTCCACATCATATTTTCATTTCTCAAAGTAAGTATGCAGTAGAGGTTCTTTAGTGATTTCGAATGCAAGATTGTAAGCTTGTTCTTACCCCCATGGAGCAAAACTTGAAACTTTCAAAATTTGAAGGGGGGGAATGGTGGACAGTACTACTTATAGACAGTTGATTGGCAGCTTGATTTATTTGACCAACACTCTCCCTGATCTATCTTATGTAGTCATTATTATTTCATGTTTTATGTAGGAACCACGAGACAACCACTGGAATGCAGCCAAAAGAGTTCTTCGATATATACAAGGAACAAAAGATTTTGGTCTTCTTTACACAAAGAGTAAGAACTTTGTACTTGGTGGATTTTCAAATGCCGACTTTACTGGAAGTAGTGATGATCGAGCATCAACATCAGGTTATTTAATGGACATCGAGTCAGTAGCAGTGTCTTGGAGTTGTAAGAAACAAGCTACAGTGGCCACTTCTTAAGTAGAAGCAGAGTACATTTTAGCATGGGAAGCAACATGTGAAATTGTTTGGTTGCACATAATTTTGCAGGACTTGGGCATTTCTCAGGTAGAAGCTACGTCAGTATTCATTGACAACCAGTCAGCAATCAAGCTTGCCAAGAACCCAGTTTTTCATTCAAAGACAAAGCATGTGGACACCAATTATCATCATATCAGATCTCTCATTGCTAAAGATGTCCTCAAGCCAATTTATTGTCCTTCAAAAGATCAAATCTACGACATTTTCACAAAACCTCTTGGCAAAATAAAATTTACTAAGTTTAGGGATGAACTTGGTATCTATTGTAATGTATCTTTGGATCATAGGGGGGAATGTTGGATGATCCAAAATAAATATTATCATAGGTTATTAAGTTAGAATAAAATAATTATTAATTTAAGATATTAAATTAATAATTATTAATCTAGAATATTTAATTATTAAATGGAGACATTTAGAATTAGTATATTGTTGTAAAAGGATATGAATCTAAAATTGTGTCGTATCTTAGGCTCTAATTTAGGAGAATTGTTAGTAAGTTGTTTGAATAGATTTTATTATAAATGGACACTTGTTATTTTATAAGTGATCCATAATTAGAGGTAGTTAGGACATTGAGCTTATAAATAGCTCATTGAAAGAGTGTTTTGTTGTTCAGGTGTAAACTCTTGCCAAATTTTAAATGTAATTGTTTTTCTTGTTAATAAAATTACGTGTCTGAGGACACTTCTTCCATTAAAGTGTACCTCGAAATAGGGGCAAACGTCTCATCATAATCCTCTCCCTCTTTCTGGGAGGATCCTCTAGCAATGAATATTTCTTTGTACTTGTCAATGATACCATCTGTTGCATGCTTAATATTATATATCCAATTGGAGGTTACTAATAACTTCCCTTTAGGTCTCAACATAATCTCCCATACATCATTTTTCCTAATGGATTGGTACTCCTTTATCATAGCATCTCTCCAAACTTATTGGCTAGTTGCTTCCTCATAGTTGGAAGGTTCAGAATCAATGAGCTGAGTCATCACAATTGCATATCTAGAATACCTCTTAGGTCTCTTACTTTCCCTGACGATGCCATGTGGATATACATATCCTTCCACTTCATGTAAGGTGGATCTAATCCATGTTGGTGTTTTCTTGATTTCAGTAATAATAACTAGATCCACTAGTTCATTGGGACCTTCTATATCTTCTTGATGATCCACAGGATGTTTTGTAGTTTTAGAAGGACATAAATCTTCCTCCTTGGGACATTTATGTTCTACATAATCATCATCATCATTGTGCATGTGAGCTTCTTTTGACTTCCAATAGGAAACATTCTCATCAAAGGTAATGTCCTGATGACTTCAACTAGTCGTTATTCTGGAACATAAATTCTATAGGCCTTTGATGACTCACTACAACCAACTAATATTCCTTTCTTTCCTAAAGGTTATAGGTTCTTCCTTTTCTCGTTGGGTACATGAATGTAAACTATGAAAGAAAAAAATTTCAAATGCCCAACCTCTAGATTTTGTCCAGTGAACGCTTCTTCAAGAGTCTTACCTTCCAAGATTCAATGAGGAATTTTATTTTGAACATAGATTGTTTTCAAGGATACTTCTCCCCATAAGTACATAGGCTAGTATTGATCATGAATCATTGCCTTAACAACTTCTTCAATGGATATTTTATTTCTTTCAACAACTTCATTTTGCTGGGGGTTGTAAACTCCATCTTAATCCCATATTCTTTCCAGAAGACAATGAGTTCCTTGGAAGTGTAGTTTCGTCCATTATATGATCTCAGAGTCTTGATTTTCTTCCCTGTCAAGTTTTCTACATAGGTCTTGAACTCTTGAAATTTTCTAAAGACTTCATCCTTTGTATTAATGAAATAGATCCATGTGTTGCAGTATAACTCATCAATAAAATTCACATAGTACAAAAATACTCCTAGATAGTTTATCAATATTGGATCGCATACATCATAATGAATTAGATCCAAGATTTCCCTAGACCTATTGTCATTGCTTGGAAAATATCTCTTGACATTCTTTCCAAATGCACACCCTTTGCATACTCCTTCATACTCTACTTGCAATTATGGAATACTTGAAACCATTTGATTCAATGTTGACATAGCTCTGTAGTGAATGTGAGAATATATTCTATGTCATAGTTCACATAGATTAATATTATCATGCAATAATGCTTGAGTTTATTTACCCAAGAGTCTATACAACCCTCCTTCACGAACTCCAATTACACTAGCGGAAACTATAATTGACCCATTGGGGCATATAAGGACTTGACCATCAAAAAATGCTACTATATATCCTTTATCTTCCAAACATGAACTAGAAACCAAATTATTTTTTAAACCTCATACATACAATATGTTGCTTAGATGAATGTTTTCACCTAATCCTAGTTTAATGGATGATGACCTAATACTTTTGACTATGTAATTGTTGTTAGCTCCAAGTTCTACTTTTTGTGAAGATTTATTCTCTACTATATTTGTGATATTATCACGATCTCCTGGCATATGTCTAGAGGCACCACTATTTACCAACCACATGTCACTTACATCTACAATAGAACCTGCAAGAGCAAAGAAAAAGAAGAAATATTTGTTATTTGGATTTCCATTCTTAGAGTTCTTTGGATGTTCATCATGATCATTATTTGTTGTGGAAGCATGTTGGTTTCCCTTCCCTTTTCTATCATTTGATCCTTCAGAAAATTGATTTATGTAGTAACCAAATTTGTGACAACAATAACATTGAATAATTTACATGTCTTTCTTTTCTTGAGGAGTGGGTCTTCTACCTACATTTTTTCTTTGGAAACTCAACTTATTTATTCCTCTAACCTTCTTGGAATGAGTTGCAAATGATTGGGAGTCACCTTTTTCAGGTCTCTGAATTCTTCCTTTTGATATGAGACTAGATTCTTCTTGAGTACACAAGGTCCATAGTTCTTCAAAACTTGGAATTTATTTTTTGCCACAAATACTAGATGCAATTAAGTCCCATGATTTAGGTATCCCATTAATGACAGTAATCATAAGTTTTGTTCCAGAAATAATTTCTATAATAAATTGAAGTTGATTTCTTGAATGAGCTATTTTGATGAAGTAGGAAGTGTTGAAGGATGCAGCTGGTGTTGATCTTCATAATTGTATTTGAGTCATGATGTAATGTATTTGTCAAAATAAAGAAAAATAAATTTTATTGTAAAAGAAATTGACTTATTAAAGCATGGGTTTCATTCTTGGGTCATTGGTCAATAGGTCAAAGACTCCATTGTAGGCTTTCTAGGTTTATGTCCTAAGTCATTATCATTGTTATTTTTTAATATAACCTCCTTAGGATTATTGTGTTAAAAGAAAGAAAAAATATACTATGTAATTACTCCTCCACCAAATTGACTTCAAGGAATTCCAAGTCAACCTCAAACATATAGAAATTTGGCCCTATTGAAGATGATTCGACCTAGAAGACTATATATAAGCATAAATATTGACATAGTATGGTACCATCATTAAGAATAAACTTGATCTATAATTGCAAGGGAAATAATATTGTGAAACATCTAAAAGAAGAGATCCACCCCATTATAAAAGGAATAAAGGACAATGAGGAAGTAGAAGATCATTACCTAATCTTGTTTCTACCTAAATGAGCAATACGAACTAAAGTAAGAAGAGCGAAGTTGCAAAGATAAGAGTGCAGGACACATTTTTAGAAATGGCAGAAAGGAGACTCCATTTGTCTTGGATATTGAAGTTGAATTCATATTGACTTTGGAATTTTTTTCTAGTATTATTGAATGCATGACTTGGTGGATGGAGGAAAGTATATCTTGGTCAAAATAAAAAAGGTCTTGTTTGTCTCAAATTTGATTTGAATCTAATAGTGGAATAATTTGACTGGGTTTTCCCATGCTTAAGGGTTTTTCCCTGGTTGAGTGCCTAAATTTTGTGTTCTCTTGTTGTGTTCGTGATCTTCATTATTTGGTCTTTATCTTGATGATAAAGAATATAGTAACTACTATAGAAGAATTGATTATAAACATCACAAGAAAGTGTCAAGGTTAAGAGAAATAAAATCAAATAAGCCTTAACTAAGCTTCCCTAGCCCTTTCTCAACATGAAGCACATAATTTGAACTAGACATTTAAATGTCACGAAGTTGATTTCTCAAGGGAATTTTTGGTCCAATATTGACAATAGTATATACTCCTACTAGGGCATCATATACTTGCTTGAAATTCCTTAATTCTGAGAACAATGGAATTAAATGATCTTTAATGGATTCAATAAGAATCTGTTGTGCCTTGACTTCAGGATTTCTGTGCTTATCTTTCCCTTCATCATCCTTAGGTTCAGTCACCTTGCCTTTCACATATTAAAAGACATCATTTTCTTCAAGTTTAGGAATTGATAGGGTAAGTTCCTCAGACAGAACACCAAAGGACACCGCTCACAAACAGATCACAGATCAATACACCAGTATTGTTGACGTGGTTAAAAACACTCAAAGAGGGAAACAGTCGACGGCTTGAGCCAACACAACCACTTCAGGCAATTTGTTAATAAAATAATGAAAATTTACATAAGCTTCTCTCATGAACGGTTAACCTACAAATGACCCTCCATGCTCTTTAAATAGAGATCAGGTGTTAAGAAATCGATCAAGCGTCGGTAATACCGAGGAGAGAATGAACCATTGGATCACTTCATGTCTAGAAATATCATGACCGTCGGACTGTAAGTTACAAAAGTACATAGTAAAGAAACACACTTTACCTAACTCTACACTAGACCAAGTTATACTTAACTATTTCCTATGTGTTGGGATATCCTAACATCCCCCCTTAAGAACAACTTGGGATAGGATTGAAGGATGTACAAATATGACACAATAGGAGAAGGAAGGAGGCACTAGAGCCTATTCCCCCTTAGTGACAACTTCCTGAACTCCAACCATAAATTGAAGTTTAGTAAACTTCGCCTTTGTGAGAGCCTTTGTAAGGATGTCTGCAACTTGATCATCTGTTGAACAATATTGCACTTCAAGAACATGGTCATGAATGAGCTTTCTAATGAAGTGCATGTGTAGTTCAATGTGTTTGTTACATTGATGTTGGACTGGATCTTTGCATAGTTGAATGGCACTTTGATTATCACACCAAAGTGTTGTCGGATGCTACTGCTGAAAGCCAAACTCTGGCAGGACCTAATGAAGCCACAGGGCCTCCTTACTAGCTTCTACGACACCAAGATATTATGCTTCTGCTGAAGAAAGAGAAATGGCACTTTGTTTCTTGCAAGCCCATGTAATAGGTCCTTAACCAAGAGTTAACACATAACTTGCAGTAGGCTTCCGATCATTAGGGTCACCAGCCCAATCGGAATCAGTGAAACCAACCAATCGAGGAGATGCTTCAGCACTGTAATGAATCCCAAACTGAACTGTACCTCAACATAACGAAGTATTCTTTTAGTTGCTTTCCAATGAATTTCATGTGGGTTTTTGATAAACCGAGCAATAAGGCCAACAACAAAGGAAATGTCAGGATGAGTATGGGTCAGATACAAAAGTTTCCTACAAGTTGACGGTATAAGGTAGCATCAACTTCAGGGGAAGTACAAGTGACTGAAAGTTTGGCTCCAGACTAAAAGGGAGAAGGGGTTGGCTTACAGTCTTCCATGTGAAAATGGCGTAGAAGATCACATGCATACTTGGACTGGCAAAGGGAAATACCTTCCTTGGATTGCAAGACTTGAAGACCAAGAAAACAATGAAAGTGTCCTAAGTCTGTCATTTCAAACTTCTTTTTAAGGCTAGAGTTCACATAGTTTATAAGGTTGGGATCACTACCAGTAAGGATAAGATCATCAACATAAAGAACAAGAATGATAAGAGACTTGCCCACTTGCTTGGCATAGACAGTATTATCAGAATGACACCTAGTAAAGCCAGTTTCTAAAAGAAAGCTATCCATTTTGGCATACCAAGCTCAAGGGGCTTGCTTGAGACCATAAAGGGATTACTTCAGTCAACATACAAGGCTGGAGTCTGTTTGTATAAAGCCAATAGGTTGTTCTATATAGATTTCTTCATGAAAGAAGGCAGATTTAACATCCATCTGATGGACTTCCCATTTGAAAGAGGAAACAAGGGAAATAACAAGGCATATAGAGTTCATTTTGGCAATAGGGGAGAAGGTTTCAGTATAGTCAATGCCTTCAACTTGTGAAAAACCCTTAGCAACAAGTTGAGATTTATGTTTATCAACTTTTCCATATGGGCCATACTTGGTTATGTAAACCCATTTGCATCTAACAAGTTTTCGTCCCTTTGGAAGAGGAACAAGATCCCATGTATCATTTGCCAATAATGAATGATATTCTTCATTCATAGCTGCATCCCAATCTAGATGGCCTGAAGCTTCTGCAAATGTGTCAGAATCATAATTCGCTGAATCTTGAGCCATTAAAGAAGAGGCTCTATCGAACTAAGAACATGTGCAACATTGATCTGTAGGATCACCAACAAGAGCACCTATTGCATCCCGAGTAGCACAGACCCATTTTGGAAGTTGAGGAGATGAAGGAGGATCCTGAGAAGGTGGGGGAGGATTGTCATCCTCACTATCATCATCTGAAGAAGAAATATTTTCAGAAGTAGAAGGGATAGAGAGAGGTGGCACATCCGCCAAACTAGGCTCGTACGCCGATATATTTTCGGCAAACTTTACATCTCTTCTAATGATATAATTTTTGGACTTAAGTGGAATAAGTCTATATCCTTTGACATCTTCAGAATATCCAACAAAAATACATTTTTCACTCTTAGGTTCTAAAGCTTTATGTTTCTCATCTGGAATATGGGCCCATGCTTCACTTCCAAAAACATGAAAGTGACTTACATTTGGTTTAATTGAGCTCCATGCTTCTTCTGGAGTGATGTTCTTTAAAACCTTAGTAGGAGTGCGATTTACTATGTAATTGCACAGTTAATTGCTTCTGCTCAAAAACTAAGACTATGTCCTGTAGATTGAAGCATACAATTAGCCATCTCCTTTAAGGTGTGATTCTTCCTTTCAGCTACACCATTTTGTTGTGGAGTATATGGAACAATATGTTGCATTTGAATTCCATTCTTAGTGCAAAAGTTGATGAATTTGTTGTTAACATATTCTCCCCCATTATCAGATCTTAGCTTAAGAATTTGATGCCCAAATTATTTTTCAACAAAGGCTATAAAGGCCAAGAACATGTTACATACTTCACTCTTGAGTTTTAAGAAGTATACTCAAGTGCATCTGGAGAAATCATCAATGAAAGTTAAGAAATAATTGTAGCCAGAGAATGAAACAACTGGAAGTGGACCACATAAATCACCATGCACAAGTTGTAAAGGGGTTGAGGCATGCCAAGAGGCACGTTTTTCAAAACTATCTCAATGATGTTTTCCGAGTACACATATAGAACAAACACGATCTCTACAAGATACCATTGGAAGACCTATCACCATATTTTCTTTACATAGATTCTAAAGGGAGCAATAGTTTAAGTGACCAAATCGCTCATACCAAAGTTTGCTCACTTCAACATTATGAGCAACAAATACCGAGGGAATATTTGATTACCCAAAGTTGTTAAACTTATACAACCTTGTAGAATCATCAACAACCTAGTAGCTAAAATCTGTCTAGGATCTCTTAGGTCCTTAATTACAACATCATGAGGTGAAAATTCAACGATTTTACCTTCACCTGAATGAGTTATCTGCTATACAGATAGAAGGTTGAAGGATAAGGCTGGAACAAAATACATCATTAAATTGACCATTATCTATATGAACAGTTCTAGTCCCTACAACACTAAGAGATCTATCATCACCAACATATATATTTTTGGTGTTACAATCATTTAAAGAAGAAAACATGGCTTTGTTTTTGCCATGTGATAAGAAGCTCCAGAATCAATGAGCCACTCATGAGAATGAGAGGAAGAAGATACATTTAGTGCATAGCCAGACCGAGATGCTTGACAACCACATGCAGAAAATGCCATTCCTGAAGATGAAGTTGAAGTTGAAGAGTGC
>APFE030557314.1:59580-75844 GCA_000404065.3 Pinus taeda | reverse complement strand
CTGCTTCCAAGGCTTCCATCTTCTTAAAGCATTTGGATTCTAAGTGGCCATCTTAATTACAAAAGTGGCAATGTCTATTAGTCTTCTTCCCTTTGTTTTTATTTGCCTTATCATTTTGTTGAAATTATTTTTCATTTTGAGACTGAAATTGCTTAGGACCCTTGTTTGGTTTAGGACCATCCTTTTTAGGATACGACTTCTTAGGATTCTTTGAATTTGGTTGCTGCTGAGCGGCTAAGTCTTTCTTAGAAGAATTTCCAAGATTAAGAAGACCAATATGTAAGAGTTTTTCTTGTTCTCTTATTAAAGAATCACAAAAGGCATCAAAGGAAGGGAACTTGTAGTCTTGTCCTTGAGAAATGAAGGCTTCTCTTGTAGAATGGAAGGTGGAAGTAAACACAGAGTAGGCTGGTCCCAACTTAGTAAGAATGGAATATATAAGGTTACCATCTTCTTTCTTAACCTTAACACC
Source organism: Pinus taeda (assembly GCA_000404065.3). Taxonomy (NCBI): domain Eukaryota; kingdom Viridiplantae; phylum Streptophyta; class Pinopsida; order Pinales; family Pinaceae; genus Pinus; species Pinus taeda. Next base: position 75,372 of record APFE030557314.1, on the reverse strand, counting down.
TTCCAAGAGAAGTCTAAGGGTCTTGAACTTGGACAAAAAATCTTCAATGGAAGAAAAATTATTGGGGTCCAACGTAAGCAATTCATTTTCGAGTTGATGGGCTCTAAGTTCATTTTTAATTCCAAAAACTTTAGTGATCTATTTCATTGCTTCATTAGGAGTATCAAGTTCTGCGATATGGAATCTAAGGTCTAGAGAAATAGACATCCCTACCAACCCACGTGCTTGATCTTTCCTATTTTCCCATTTGGCTACCTTATTTTCATCTTTCGGTTTGGTTTCTTGGCTTGAGGCTATTCTGTAAAGACCTTTGCTTCTAAGTAAATCCACAATATAGGACCACCATTGGAAGTAGTTGGTGCTGTCAAGAATAAATTGACATGGACTTTCCATTTTAATCAAAACTGAAGCTATAGATGCTGAAACTAAGTGTTTTAATAGAAAGATCTCGAAAAATTAGGTTGATTAAAAAAAAAACGGCTGTGAAAACGGCTTCCAGATGAAGAAGTTATGGCTTTTTGAAGAAAAGTTGTTGAAGATGCCGATGAAGTGTGGGAATGTGCAAAATGAATGATAATATTATATTTTAAAAAAAATATGCCTCATTTCCAAACTTAATCTAAGCTCAACAAAAAGAAAGACTTGAACTCAAGACCTCTAATCTCATAAAGTAGCTTTGGACCAAGTGAGCTAGATTAAAAGGTTAGTAATTTTTGGAAAAGAGGAGGGGGGGTTTTTTTTTTTAGTCACTGAAGCTTTGGGGTGCATGCTTACTTGAGAAAGAGCTTTTTTGCTTGCAAAACAAGAAACAAAAAACCCAACACAAACATACAAAAAAAACAAACCTTACAGCTTGAAGTTAGCTTTAGCTGGAAATTAAATATTTTCCTCAATGTTTTTGATTTTCCGAGATCACACTAAGGTGCGGCAGAAAACACCATACACATGAGAAAAAGCCTTCATTTCTATTTCTGATTTGCCTAGATCGCACACAGTCGCGGGGAAAAGAGCATACGCAAAAATGAAAGGTATAGATCCAGTAATAAAAAAAACAAAGAGCTAAATAAACCGAAATAAACATAGAGAAAAATACCTTAAGACTGCAAATAAACAATGTGTACCTCCAAATCTTAAAAATGACGTAGCTAGGGCTTCCGGAAACCTTATCACGTCAAACGAAAGTGGTTTCTCATTGGAACAGATGCTCCTAACACAATAGAGCAGTCCTCTCGGCCCAAAAGCAATCAGTAATAGTAGATCTAGGAAACGACAATCGGATGCAGTTCTACCGGCTTCAGATTTGGATCACCAACAGAAGCGGCCCTCAAATAGCTCTGATACCATGTAGGAATTTACAGGGTAATTTCCTCAGATAGAACACCAAAGGACACCACTCACAAATAGATCACAGATCAATACACCAGTATTGTTGACGTGGTTAAAACCCTCAAAGAGGGAAATAGTCCATAGCCTAAGCCAACGTGACCACTTCACGAAATTTATTAATAAAGGAATGAAAATTTACATAAGCTTATCTCATGAACAATTAACCTACAAATGACTCTCCATGCTCTTTAAATAGAGATCATGGACCAATCGGGTGTTAAGCCACGGATCAAGTGTCGGTAATACCGAGGAGAGAATGAACCGTCAGATCACTTCATGTCTAGAACATATTGTGACCGTCGGATTGTAAGTTACAAAAGTACATGGTAAAGAAACACACTTTACCTAACTCTACACTAGACTAAGTTATACTTAACTATTTCCTATGTATCGAAATATCCTAACATTAAGAACTAGATCAATTCACTTTCTCCATACTTGATTTTGATGCACCTTCTAACTTGTTTCCTTCTTTACAAGAGCGAGTCGTCTACTCAAAATTCTTGGACATAGATAAAATTTTAGAAAAGAGAGTCTTCTACTTTAGAGAGAAAGTTCTTCAGAGGGTGATCTTAGCATCCTTTCTTCACCAAACCTCAAACACCATGATGATTTTTTCAAGCGTAATAGGATACAAGCACTAATTTCTAATACTAATAATTACTTCCAATGATGTAGAGATTATCTTTAGAATTTATAATTAACCATTAAGAAAGTATACTTCATAAATAAAATCATAAAAAATAGTATGAAAATAGAGATCATAATGAGACAATGATGCACAAGATAACACAAGATTTACCCTGGGAAAACCCACTTGGAGTAAAAACCCAACAACTTTTTCCTTAGAGAAATTATTCAATATAGCAGAGAGTTCTAATTCTTCAACTCAAACATAAATTCAAACGGACTAGTAACATAACCTTGGTCACACCTAGTCAAACTTCCCTCTAGACAAGTCAAGTGGACTAGTAACACAATTCTGGTCACACCTAGTCAAACTTCCCTCTAGACAAGTCAATCTGTTTCCCAAACAATTCAGAGAGGTTTGATCAACTAGGGCCAAAATTAGGCCTACTACTGCACCCAAAAGTCTCGTCCTTGCTACTATGATATGCTTCAGAAATTTAGCCTTTTTGTCACACGTGCAAAGTTGAACAGATAGATAAAGAAGATGCTAGGTTGCTAGATCAATTTCATCCTTTCTTCATCTTGCCTTCTTTTGTCTAGATGAGTAGAGATGTCTTTTTCTGTGAGATATTAATTGTTCCTTTTGGAGGAGAACAAGTGGTGTATATATAGTGTTTTGAGAGGCCAAATGGGTGCCACTACAAGATGGGCCAACTTGACTTGAAAGAGTGTCGACTTGATTATCTTGGAGCCAAAACAACTTCTTCTTTTTTTCTCTGTTGAAACCGACATGAAAAACATGTCTTATATTTATTATTACAAATATTTTAGGACCAAAGACATTAATTATGAAGACCTAACAAAGCTACAAAATTCAAGAATACTAACTATATAAGTTGATATCTAGAAATCAATCAATAATTCTATGAGAAATTTCAATTCAAAATAAACACAACAAATGTATCAAATGTGAAAAACCCTTTCAATGGTGGGAGGTTTGAATGTATTTTGTGAAATATATGTAGAAAATATTCTAAAATTCACCAAGTACAAAGAAATTTAGCACCCAAGGGAAAACATTATTGTCCATTAGTTCTGAATTAAATGTTAAACTAACTATCATTTCAATGAATAAATCTGGGTGATCCAGATATCCGAGAGTCCAGAGTATTTTGCAAATACAATGTCTTCTCTGGAGTTGGATGTTCGATGATTTATTAAAACAAATTAAAAATATTTTATTTATTTCCTTTAAGTTTTATTCTGAAAATTCTTAAAATCCAGGCGTTCATGCATCTGGGTGTAAATACTCATGTGCAAGCAGTTTTGAGTCGAATATCAGGCACCTTATTTTCAAAGGAAATAAATAAAAGAAGTTTAAAAAAAAATGATAACCAAAATTGAATTAAACTAAATAAAATTAGAAGATCCAGATGTATCTAAGATTCTGAGTTGTAAGTAGTATTGTGTTTTGTAAAAATTATCAACTGAGAGGTTCATCTACCTTTTTCAAGGTTATCTACACAGTTCGTGCAAGAGATAGTGCTGGTACTACTAATTATTATGGTTCTAATAAAAAGAAAAATTTCATCAAAGAAACAACTCATGCCTTGAAATCATCAGAATCTAAAGATTCTCAGGATGCTTTTTTTAAGTGACAAAAAGTCTTATCATTTTCCGAAATAACAAATTCGGTACCTTTTCTCTAACTAATTCATTCAAAATAAAAAATATTCTTATTTAGCTGACTTAATTTGGCCTGAACAGTCTCACAAGATCCGATCTTCCATGATTATTCCAAGAAAAAACATCCAATACCAATCCATCATTAGATTTCTCTGTTTAAATAAGGATTCAACTCGTAAGTAAATAACACCTTTTATGCTCAAATCGGTTCATTAAAGGGATAAAATAATGAGAACTCATTAAACGTTTCTAGAACCTATATTACACAAATTATCACATTCTAAATGAAATAAAGGCTTAAGAAAATAATACAAAAATAAGAAATAAAGTAAGGAAATTATATCAATTCTGAAGCCAAACATCACCCCCCCAACTAACCTTTTTGCATGACCTCATGCAAACAAATGATTAACATGAAGGGTAGTTAGAGAGTAAGTTGCATAAGGCTCTTCTCCTTTATGCCTGAATCCATTCCTACTTATGAGTTCTTGGAAGGCAACATACTTACCTGCTTCTGACAAATCATGATCAGATTTATAGTAGGACTCGGGACAACAACTCACGGGGCCTATAGACATGTACCCCATCCAATTAGGACCTTTTCCAATACCAAGTGAACATAATCTTGTACTTTGTTCATGGCATGCTAGAAATTATGGAAACCAAAGGGATCTCTATTTTTTACTTCATTAGATTATGCTTTCCATCTCTCCTTGGCTTCACGAATAGCCTCACTTCTAATATCTCCCAAGTATTCCAATCCTGAATGTAGAACGTCATTATGAATTAGTGCTAGAGAAACAACAAAACCATGTTTTTCTATGAAAATGGAAAGAGAAATAAGCATGCGAAAAGGATTATGAGGTTCCCCTCTAACTCAGAGATCAATACCATGCTCCCTTCTCTGGAAGGTTTGGTAAGATTTAGCCCATTTTATCTTATTTTGGGAAAATAATATGAAGACTTGGAACTAAACGTCTCCAATAAAGGGACATGCTTTTCATCCACTTGTTCTTCCAAAAAGAAATTATTCATATATAATTTACATAAGAGGTACCTTGTATGATCATCATGTTTATGGAAAGTGGTAACAAAATCCAATAGATTTCTAAATTCATATGGTTTCCGAGATTGTATAGCCTTAATTTTAAGCAACAAATATCGTTCAAGTAGGAACAAAGCATAATTTTTTGTTGGGATATGCATGAAAGAGCATCAGAATAAATGGAACATATTTCTTTTGTTCGTTCAATGTCTTTATTAAGGTGATCCTTCAAAGTCTGGATTTCCTTTTCAGTTGCCCTGAGTGTTGCATAAGTCTCGTCTTTTGTTGTCAGTGCTTTGAATTTTTGGAGCAATTCCTAATATTATTTCTGAGGTACCACCTCTGTCCTATATCAGGTTATAGTTTCTTGTTGTCATTCCATAGTTTTATTCAAACCCTGAATAGTAGCCTCTACAATTAAAGGAGTATATGGAGGTACAGCCTTTGTCTGTACCCCTCTTTCAATAAGGACCAGCGAATCTACTTAATTTGGTTGCTTCAGTGGTTAGAACATCAATTATTAACAATTCAAAATTAGTTTCAATTCCGGTAGTAGAAACATCAGGAGAATCTGTAGGTTTTCTCTGAGTTTCAATCTCCTAAATCTCTACCTTCTTGTTGATTTTCTTCTCATGATTCTTGAGACTTGTTGTCCTGTATCCATTTCTTTAACTATCGTACCTTCCTCTATAATTTCCTATTTCCTTTCTTAAGATGTCAATTTCCTTATAAATTTTGCCTCTAGTACTCTTAGTCTTTTGAACAAAATTTTTAGCTAGTGTTGATGGGGCAAAAGGAACAACAACTATCAACTCGATATTTTCAGCAATAATCTCCCAAGTGGATTCAACTATCAAGGGGTCAATGGATGAATTATCGACTTTCATTGATATTGTATCAACTATAGATGTCAGAAGTCTCTGCCAATCTAAGATTCAACTAGAAAATCAATATTAGCTTCTCGTTATAGGTTTTCAAAAGAAAATTTTGGAGCCACCTCTTCAGGTATGGAGGGCTCTAAAATAGTAGTAATGAAGTCTATAGAATGTTCTTGAAGAGAAACATTTTCAGGTTCACATGACAATTCAAAATAGCAGTGGTTGAAGAATTAGGGGGAAGGTTACAACTGGGAATATAGATGGAGTTTGTTGTCCAGAAGGATTTTTTGAACAAGTTGCAGCCTTGTCTAAATTCATAGACTCCATGGAATTCTTCAATCCCTCCAAGGCTTGAGCTTCTTCCAATTCCTACTCTTGAGCCGAATTTTCTTGACGGGTTTCCTATTGTGTTTTTGTTGTATTAAGAAATTGTTGAGTCATATTTTCTTCTAATGGTTGTTCAGAAGGATCTATAGAGCTTTGTGACTTAGCTAACCTTGTTGACCTTCTCCTTTTCCTAGGTAAGGAGATAGAAATTATGCCATTATTTTTTCTACACTATTGAGTTTTTGGGAAGCTAGGGTTTGTGTCAATTCATGTGATGTGCCTTATGTTGTCAGAACTTCTTTTTGATATGCCTCCTTATCTTCCTCTGGTTGCTCATTATTAAGTGGGGTATTTCCAGAATTATCAATGGTTGGATCATTTTTTAAGGAAGCATAAGGGTTTCCTAGGAACCCTTCCTAGCTCAATTGTGCTAGGTTCAAACTTATTACAAGTACCAGTTTAAAAATCCCATGATGACTTATGACCGAAGCTTGGTCTTTATATATTTTAAGCCATAAAATGGTCTCATGCAACAACAAATTCAGAAAATAAGGAAGGTTTAGAGTTACCTTCCGCCTTAAAGATGCCATTAATTTCAAATGTCATCCTATCACCACATCATATCTTCCATCGGATGTAATATACCATTGAACGATGTTTGTTCGATCCTTCTATGGCTTTGGAAATGAGTTGGGGTTATACCCCTTTCCTTTCCTGACCAATTCTTCTCCGGGATTCATAAACAAGAGAGTTGTGTTCTAGAGCGAGGTGTGTGTTTCAAACCACTTTTCTCCCTCTGTGGAAAGACCTATCACTTATGCTAATATATCCTCATTCACTTGTATATGTCCATATTTTACAATTATTACCCCATTACTCGAATTATTTGTGAATTCCAATGATACCTCATTATTAAAGCATTGTAATCGTAGGAAGTATTCTGACCACCCAGCTTGATCTAAAATGTTGCCCACTTACTCAGAGACCTACAACTGAGAGGGTTCGTAACGTATTGAGTGGCCTCCCATTGTCAGTTGATCCACAAGGAGCACTTTGAAGCTAGAAACAACAAAGTTCAGAAAATGTGTTAGGTCCATATAATACTAGTGTAACCAGTTACTGTTATTAGTGCAACCCCCTTATTATATTGTTGTTCCCATGTAGTCCCCATATTGTGATTATTGTGCCCCATAGAAGCCCACTATTGTTATTATTGTGCCATTATATTATTATTGTTATGTCGATTCTGATTATATTATGACCCCTTAGACTCCTATATATAGAAAGGAGGTCTTGTCATTTGTAACATCCAAGAATTTTTCATTTTTGTAATGTAAAGGGGGTTTCCCCCTCGAAGAGGCTGATTTTTAAGTCGTTGATCTATATTTTCTATCTTTTTGTGAGATAGTTTCATAAAAAATGCAATGGTAGGAATGTTGCACAGAGTGTAAGAACTTAGCAATCACAACATGCAATGATATACTTATAAATTCGAAAAACAGATTATATATCTATCTTCTCACCCCCCCCCCCCACAATGAGGTTGAAGGTCACCCATGACCTTCAATCAATTCTTTTAGTAGGTTGACAGAGTTGGCACGATTAAGAGATAAGGTCGTATTAATTAGACATGATGGGGTGACCGTAAAAAATAGAAATAGATGGTGAGAGGTATCGATGACGTGTGATGTGATTATTAAGCCAATTATTAATCATGAGGCATATTGATAAGACTGAATATTATGACACCCGAAGTATAAAAGCGGGAGAGCGGCATATGGAAATATTTGAGGACTTAAATGGATAGGAAATATTCGCCTAAGGATTATCTTTAGAGAAGAAAATAAAATAAATTTAGAATAGGCTATTGTCTTCTTAAAAAGGTTACATCCCCGATATATAAAATTATATAATTAACTTTTTATGCGTATCCATCATCATCACTTTCTAGGAGGCTTTTAATAAATTTCGATGATAAATCTAACGATCTTCCTTTATTATTTGTAAGAAAACAAAATAGCTCACTTAGTAATTTTCAGATTTACTTTAATGCCACAAGCATGTCCTTTGCTGCCAGCAGGCATCGACAGCCTCGACAGGGCTTCCTTTTAACCCATTGATACGACAATGTCCCATTCTACTAGAAAATATTCATAACTTCTTTTTTGTTATTGACAGAAGGCCATTTTTCTGGTGTGGTAACCAGTTGATAACAATGTCATTCACCAGAGCTAATGAGGTGAATAAGTCGGCTCGTGATGTGACCTCTTGTCCTTTGACCCTAAGACTGAATGACATATTTCTTTGCATCTTTAAATATTGTGGGTCAGTAATAGCCCATCTGCAATACTTTATGTCCAGTTCTTCGATCGGCGAAATGCCCTCTACAGGGTCCATCATGACAAGCCCTAAGAATATCATAAATTTCGTCTTCTCTAATGCATCTACAGATTTGAAGCTCAGACCCTGTGTGGAAGAGGTAACCATCAATCTATGAAAATCGTGCACTGTGTTGGATGATAAGATTTTTTTTCCTGGGATGAAAAATGCATTGGACGTTTTCTTGCTGCCAAGTAATTGGCGACATCTGTAGAGATTCTTTGTACATTCAAATTGCTAATTTTAATATGCTAAAACAATAGACTTGAATCTACTCTACTCATCAGCAGAAATAATTAAAAGATCATGAAATCACGAAGCATACCAGAGAAAGAATTGAATCAACACATTACAAAATGATTTCCTGGGGAAAGCCACATCTAAAAACCTCTACTATTGGTATATTACATTAGTAAGAAAATATGAGAATATTACAATGCTTTGTTCAAGCTTGAGAAACCTCTGCACTATCTATATTTGTCTCACTGCTTCCTAGAATGACTCTAGCCAACACTTAGCCAATTTCCTAGCATTCCAAGCTCCTACTCCCTTGTGATGTTAAATGAGGAATTAGGAACCTATTTAATGAGAATTTTCCTCCATTGGATTGCACAATTACTTTAGGCTCTTCCTCTGACTGCATGCACCATCTATACAATTCAGATGATTATACAACTCATAGTACATTGTCCCTTAAATCCAATCTCAATTGGGTCTTTTTTATATCTAACGTGCATGACTTATTTATGAGTGAATCATTAGTTTACTGGTTGATCACTTCAAGCCGCACCACACTACACTTCAGGTAGCACCACACTACACTTTAGGAAACACCACACTCCTAGACCTCCCACTAGTTCCTCCAATAGTTGGAACTAGTTTAACTGACTTTAACTCGATTAGATTGAATTAATTAATTACAACTCAAAATAAACTCAACCAAGGCTCCTAATTGTAGGAGACACTCTACATGACTCTAGTTAGACTCTCAACTTGATTTAACTAAGCCAACTAAGTCAAATTAACATATTTAACTAATACTAGTTGTCATGAGACATGGAATCATAATTTTATTCCCTATTTAATTCAAGGACAAAATTAAATTAGGATCTTTCTAGATGTTATTTCTAACATTTTTTGTTGTTATTTGCAATGCTCCCTCTCAACAAGAAAGGTATTCACAATTATCCCAATCCAGTACCTTTGGAATGTACTTCATGCAACACTTGTCATTATTGTTGTTGCTACTTCAACATCTGAAACTAAAAAAAAAACAAAAACAAAAACAAAAAAAAAAAAACAAACAAACAAACAAAACAAAAACAAAAATTAAATCAACTGTGTCTACGACTGTTTAATAGGAAAATTGTGTCGTTGTTGACTCTACTACTGAGCCTCTTGTTCTGTTGTCAACACTTCTCTGCACTCCTCAATATCTGACTAACATTGATCCTCTTGTTACTTAATATTGTGGGCACTCATAGCAAGGTAATGATCCATGAGACAAAAACACCTCAATGGACCCTGCCCAAATTTGTGCAACTCTTGGACTAGGGGTCTACCACCTCATACCTAGAGGTATAGCTGCATGTGCTCCCTCTACCCACTTGGCTCGAAATTTCCCATACTAGAAGTCTCTGCTTGAGTGGATGTCTCCACTCTACCTCCTCTTTGCTTCTCCAGTTGTGGATTCTCCACAAATTACTAAGGTTGCTTTTGAGGCTGCATGTTGAGAGGTAATTCATTCTCCCTCTCAACCACCAAATCTCTAGTCTTTGCCTTGCTCCTCAAGGCTTTGCATGCATGAGCTAAATTTGATCTACTCATATTGTTGTTGCTATTGTTGATCTGTTGTTGCTTTCGCATTGCTTTTGCTACTACTGCAATAATGGATCTGATCTATCCATATCCTGAAGTACTAGCTTTCGTAGGGCTTCTCCCTCTAAAACTAGACTCCCTCTCAGTCTCGATCTCCCTGTGGGAAACATTTTTGCTCCTCATTCGACCCATATAAATCATAAAAATCATTTTTGTGTCACTAAACATTGGCTCATTGATCTGCCCACTAGCAGCCTTTTAGCTCCATTAAGAAGTTTGCACATAGGGTCTTTTGGATCTACCATGAACTAGAGCTCCATTAATCTGCAAGGACAACTTCAAATTCTTCTCTTATACTATGATGTCATATCTGATACCATGTAAAAATTTCTACAAATTTAACTCTGACACCATGTAGAAATTTCTACAAATGTAGCTCTAATACCATGTAGATTCAAACTGCTAATTGTAATATGCTAAATAAATAGACTTGAATCTACTCCACTCGTTAGCAGAAACAATTAAATGATAAAAAAATCACGAAGAATACAAGAGAAAGAATTCAATCAACACATTACACAATGATTTCTTGAGGAAATCCATAACTAAAAACCCCTGTTATCTTTATATTTCATTAGTCAAAAAATATGAGAAGATTACAATGCTTTTCTCAAGCCTTAGAAACCTCTGCACTATCTCTATCTATCTTACTACTTCCTAGGCTGACTCTGGCCAACACTTAGCCAATTTCCTAGCCTTCTAAGCTCCTACTTCCTTACGTTGTTCAATGAGTAATTAGGCCCATATTTAATGGGAATTTTCATCCATTGGATTGCACAATTCCTTTAGGCTCTTCCTCTAACTGCATGCACCATATGTACAATTTGAATGATTATACAATTGATAGTACACTATCCCTGAACTCCAATATCAACTGAATCTTTTTCTGATCTAACATGCATGAGTTATTTATGAGTGAATCATCAATTTACTGGTTGATCAGTTCAGGCAGCACCACACTGCTAGTCCTTCCACTAGTTCCTCCAACAATTGGAACTATTTTAACTGACTTTAACTTAGTTAGAATGAATTAATTAATTACAACTCAAAATAAACTCAACCATGGCTCCTAATTGTAGGAGAGACTCTACATGACTCTAGTTAGACTCTCAACTCGAATTAACTGAGCCAACTAAGTCAAATTCACTTAGTTAACTAATACAAGTTGTCATGAGATGTGGAATTACAATTTTATTCCCAATTTAATTCAAGGACAAAATTAAATTAGGACCTTTCTAAATGTTATTTTTAACATTTATTGTTGCTATTTTCAACAACATCAACACACCATGGAATTTTAACTGTCACGGAAAATAGATGTTCATCTAGAAACTGATCTTCCACAGGGAAAGAATCAGCCACTAAAGGTAGGGGCAAAATGGCTCATAGTCATTTTGCCTTCTTGTACATCAAAGGCAGCCATTAGCCTTTGTTGATTTGCAGGAGCCATATTTAATAGATGATTATAGAGCCGAATCTTTATTGGCTCACTCCTCCTTTTGACTTCTTTAAATTGCTCCTTTATGGCTGCAGCTGTATTCTGCTGTTGTCCTGAGGAGCTGACCTCCCCTAGTGCTGCTTTATCCTGTTCCTGATGCAAGGAGCAGGCAGAAGTCTCTAGACTTTGTATTTCCTCCTCTGAAAAGGGGTTAAGCCTTTGCCGCTTGTATGATGCTTCTGTGAGGGGGGTTTCCCTCTCTCTCTTTCTGTTGATATCCTCCCTTTGAGGGGTTTGGAGGATGGAGGAGTCTACCCTAGAATCCTGTCTAGGAGGCGCCATATTAGTTGTCTTTTCTTGAGTGGCTGCCTGGCCTTCTACTTTCTGTTTCTCTTGATCCTGTTGATCAGTTTGTTGTTGTTCTTGCTGGGGTTGCTGTTGATGACCTTGTTGGCCCTGTTGGCCCTGTTGGCCCTCTACTTCTTCCATTACTTTGTCTTTTCCCTTGCCCTTTCCCTGTCCTGAAGTCTGTGCTGCCTCTTGTTGTGTTGCAGAGGATGAAGCAGGTGCTATTATTTGAGGATCTGGTAGAGCAGGCACCTGAGAAGGACATTCCAAGTCAGCCATTTTTAATAAATGCCTCCTAGCCCTCTCAACTAGTTCTTCTTGGGATACAGGCTCTTCTAGTGTGTTTCTTCTCCACTTTGGTTGATTTGCATGTCTTAAAACATGGAATCTGCTCTCATGCTCATAGCTAGAGAGCTTGTATTTCTGTCTTGTTATGGATATAAAGTTGTTGGGGTCATAAGGCCTCCAGAGGAAGCTTTGTTTTAGGCCAAGGCCTTCCAACATTCTATCTGCTTCTTTCCATCCCTCTCTTCTGTTTAATATAAAATGGCCAAGCTGGTTTCTAACTTTGAGTTGTGCTTTTTTGCCTCTTCCTGCAAAGTGGATCTGATCGGCATTGCCGAATTGTCTGAAGTATTCCAAGGCAAAGAGCCTCATGGGCACAAATCTAGGCAGCCTGTATGGGCGCAGCTCACACCCATATATTCTAATCACAGTGTGATGTTGGTAGAAATACCAGTCTCCTATGCTGTAGGCAGTGGACAGTTGCAGAATCCTCTGCATTTCATCAGAGAGTCTGGGAGGGGGTGCTGTTAAGAGCAAAGACAAAGCTGGATGAATGAACAAGTCTATGAACTCAACATATGTATAAGGTGAATATGCATGGACATGGAAGATTGAGCTCCAGTATACCACTGATCTCGGGTTTCCTGCTGCATCTGTTCTCTTGATTTCAAAGGAGAACTTCTCATATTGGTAATAGAGGATGAGATGATATATATATGAGGTGTATATGAACACCCTCTCTCTGGATAAATGTAGAAATTGCTCATGTATTTTGTCAGAGATATATGTGGCATAGTCATAGCAAATGGGGGCCTTACCAGGGGTGAACATCGTCATCATGACCAACACAGTTTCCTCTATGAACTCCATTGATTTATACCCCAGTACTGAGCTTATCATGTATGCTAGGTCCAGGCCCAGTTGATTTAAGTAGCCATCAAAAATGGGAGGATGCAACACTGTATCAGATTTCTTAATAAACAGTTGATTCAATTTCAGGATCTCTGCCTCTGTCAGTATCTTAGCCCCTTGATTGATTAGGTCGAGCAGGGATAAAGGAACCAGTTTCCTTTGGGCTTTGAATTGGACCATCTCCCTGATGGCCTGAGGGGTGGTGTAAAATACAACTTCACCTTGAGGGTTCATTACAGCCCTCTGTATTGGATCATAGCAGACACCACACAAGTGGATGAGGTCAGGGAACTGGTTGACCTGGGGCATCTTGAAGATTGGGAGGGAGGATTCCCAAATGCCAAGGATATCTGTTCCATCTTTGTGTTTGGCCCTGATTTCATTCAGCAGGTGAATGTGGAATGTGCATTTGGATGGGGCATCTTCTGAGATTTGGTAATCGAGGTTAGCCAAATCTTGCCAGTCCAGCTCTCTCTGAGGAGCATTCAAGGGAGTTACATTAAGGGCTACTAATCCTGCAGGGGTATCCATGTCTGCTTCAAATATTTCCTAAAATGCCGAGTGTGCTAACTAAAAAGTGGAATTGAGAGGGACGGAAAACAGCAGGGTTGCTGTACAGTAGAACAGAACAGTGCCGAGCTTTCTGAGATGGCTTTTGTGCAGTTCAACAGAGCTCTTTTGACAGTTTGGGAGCAATTTAATGAGTTCACGATTGCGCGAACAGGGAAGGGTTTTGACAGTAATTGAAGTATATGAACGGTCCCGCCACAGTAATTCAACCTTAAACTCTTCAGGAGAGGTAGGATATAGTTGGTTTCCCGGTCAAATTTCAATTTTATGCCTGGTAAAGGTGGATTTTAGAAGAAATTGTGAAAAAACCAGCTTGCGAGAAGATGAAGTGGCAAATACCTGTTTAATCAGTAGCTTGGGATGAAGTAGCGGTTGGGTTGGCGCTCTGAGCTCTTGCAAATGATCGTAGGTTGGCTGGCGGAGTGTTCGTCGTGGAGTGCATGCAGACAACGCAGAGGTGCTTTTCTCAGAAAAATAACAAAAATTGCGAAAAAACCGTAAAATATGGCCTTTTTGCTTTATTGGCGCGTTTTTTGAATGACATCAGCATGACGTCAGCATGTGGGTCCGGGTTGGATGACGTCAGCAGGATGCCATCGGGTGACGTGGCGTCCTAAGACCGGTCCACGGGGACGATGAGGTGGCGGCCAGGTGGGCGAATGAGGGATGAGGTGGGCGGACGTGGCAACGACGTGTGCAATAGCAGGCCGGGGACGTGGGAAGGACAGGTGTCGCCATATCGGGCCCCCTCCTGCACGGCAAGGAATCTGTTAGAGGGGGCTCCGATGGAGTTTGGCTGCAACGCGTGTCCCCGCGTGACGCAAGCGTCTGGCAGATATCGGAAGGTATCTGTCAGACGTCGGGGGCCTTCCGAAACTGCTAGGAGCCATTGATCTGCGAGCGGGTGATCGGATGGTTGTCGGATGACGAACCTGCACGGACGATAAATCCTGTCTTTGTTAACTGTCAGACGTCGGGCTCCTTCGAAACTGCTAGGAGCCGTAGATCTGGGAAAGCCGCAATCGGATGGTCATCGGGTGGATTAATTGCACGGGCAATAGCAGTGAGTGGGCGGGTTTTAAAAATTATATTTCTTGGCAGGCGCGACCGGCGGGACCCTCCATTTGATAAATGATTTTCAAAGGTTTTTTCATGGTTTTGTTTACAAAAATTAAATTTGTCCGCCAACATTAGGGAATGGTGAAACATGCTGAGCTTTATGCAAAATTTATGTACAAAATATACAAAGGCAAAACTATAGGAAAAAGGGTTCCGATGAAATTATACAAAAGGCAAAAACTGGCTCCCGACCTTAGGATAAGGCGAGATAGGTATATTTTCATAATGTTTCCGCCCTTTGATGGTTTAGGGGATTAGAAGGTTTTCTTCAAGGGTTCTTTTAGGCAAAAATGGAGCAATTGGGTAGGGAAATGGGTTGAGATGTAGAAGAAGGTTGAACATGGGTTCTTGACCTTAACCAGGTGTTAATTCAATTCCCAGGGAGTAAAGATTATGGCTATAGTGCCAAGGAGGGGATATTTATACAATGTGGGGTTTATACACCATGGTGTTATAATAGTAGGAACAATGAAGTATAGGGAGCTAAATAGTAGAGTTAGCTGTTAATATGGGGGGAACATATGGATGAGGACCAATACAGCCAAGTTTTCTTGTAAATAAATTGGAGTCAAGAGTAGATCAAAATGAAAAGACTTTTGCACAAAAAATATGGCTTTTAAAGGCCATTAGCACCATCATAAAACTTTAAGTTTCTCTTATGTACACAATTTATGAAGGGGTGTTAGTAATGAGTAATATACAAATGGAAAAGGAAGTTAGTCATGCTCCACTATATTGTTTTGCTTGTACATTGTTAGCAACTTTGGTCTTGAAAGAAACATCTCTTCTGCAACCCCATCTACCTACCCAGCTAGTTCACCTAACATTTTTTATTCCTTCTTGGAGGGTGCACTTGGACTTGCAAACCCTTTGTATGCCTTTTCTTTTACATTGGCTTTTTTGCTTTCATT
>APFE030557314.1:33162-55771 GCA_000404065.3 Pinus taeda | reverse complement strand
CATGGGGCTCAATAATAATAATAAAATAAACAATACCACGGGCCAAAACCATGATAACACAATACCGTCGGCTAAATATCATGAGAAAACCCCATGTGTGGGCGCTTAACTGCCTTGAAGTGTGTGCACTGGGGGTACGTACCCCATGAACTGGATAACTGCGGGTATGTACGCACCTTATGTAAGGTGTACCTGCGTACCTCTTATTTTCTCCAATATTTGATCATCAATCTCTACTACTGTCCTGTTGTACAGTGATCCATCTCCTGAAATAGGTTGCCATCAAGGACAACACTTTAGCCATAATGCCAACAGTTATCTTGCCCATGGGGAGAAAAATTACAAGGGTTACTGCAATTAGACATGTCATATGCTACCATTTCTATATTTGGTCAACAAAGAAAGCTTTACGGAGAAACCTTGATGAAATTCATGGTAAGTAGTTCAGAAAGACCACATAATTACCCTATTTATTCCATGCATTCTGATCTGGACTCACTTATCTTATATAATACAGACGATGACAAGGATAAAATCATAGTTATAGAAGAAAAACACAAAGAAATTGATAGTGAAAACATAACACATGAATCTCTGTGGCATTTATATTTTGATGGCTTTGTAAATATATTAGGAGTAGGAGCTAGAGTATGGATCTACAATTTAGAAAATGATCATTCAGAAGGACATGCTTTCAGATTAAATTTGAAATGCACTAACAACATGGCAGAATGCGAAGCATTAGTGATAGGACTTCAAATCGTAAGAAAAATTGGAGCTAAAGGAGTTTCCATCATGGGAGACTCAGAACTCATTATAAAACAAGTCAAGGGAGAGTACATTACTAATAACCCTAGACTTAGCTATTATAGAGAAACCATCCTAGACTTGATAAATTTTTTCCTTGATACTAACTTTGTTGTCTTTCCAAGAAAGAAAAACATGCAAGCTCATAGCTTAGCCACTTTTTCCAGCACATGCAGGTTACCCTTCCAGCCAAATCATCAGTACACAGCTGAGGTAAGACATTGACCAACCATACCTGATAATTTAAAGTATTGGAAAAGATTTTCACATGAGAATCAAATTCGAGATTTTATGATTTCTGAAGGAGAATTTCAAAATGGTAATATAGACACTAAATGTACATCATATTATACCATAAATAATGAAATAGATATAAATGATGTAAATAAGATAGAACCAACTAAATTCACTAAACTAGAAATAGTAGAAATTGAGGAATTAATCAATGATGAATCAAAAGTTTTAAACCTCAAAGACAACATTTTGCCTACGGGATTAGCCCCACTAGAAGACATCTTTGACTCTAATGACTTCGCTAGAAAACCTAAAATGGAGCCACTAAGGTCAGATATAGAGGAATGCAACATAAGAACGAAAGAAAATCCTAAGCTGATCAATGACAATAGATTATGCATTAGTGTACATGTGTTCTCTTTCTCTCTCTTCTTTATGTTGTAATTCTTCATGCCATTAGAATAATTTACAGGACCAACACTTCCATACATGTAATTGATTTCCTTATATGGATTTTAATTCTATTAGCATAGGGCTAATGTTCAAATTTTAAACCTCTCATAGATATTTATGGGTTTCAAGTGAAGCCACTTATGAGAAAGAACCATAAATTCTTGAATTGAAGCATGGAAATCACTCTTGTTTCTTTAAACATTGAATTCTAATTTACATTTATTTATCCTAAGAGGTCACTAGTTCAAATCCAAAGGGAGGTGGAGCATGCATATATTTGTAGACTTTAACAGTCAAATTGCTATGTGGGTGGTGTTTCATACACCAATTTGGTGTCTAGCTTAGTTGTGACTTTAAAATTTGATTATTATTATTACTAATACTAAACTTACATCCTCCCCAAAACACTTAATAAACTACCACACACTTCTTATGTGAGTGAAAAACTTAAAAATGCATGTTATTTATAAACCAACTTCGACGCCCAATCTAATTGAATAAGAAATATTCATATGATTTATATAGAAAATAATTGCGTGTCCATATCAAAAATACCCAATTGTTTGTTCCTATTTTTACATTTGTTATGCCTTGTAAAATTGATATCATTTAAAGCCATTTTAGGTTGGTACATAGGATTTCAAAAACTTAGGTTGAAACAATTGAATCAATATGAAATGATTAAGAAGGGATTGAGTTTGAATTTGCGAGATGTTTCTCCAACTTACAAATCTAATAGGAATAGTTCCCCATGTTATATTTGTCACCCAATAAACCCATGAATAGATTCAATATGAAATACTTCCACGAGGGATTGAGGAAATAAAAATATTTGAAACCATGCCAAAATAAATCATGCTACTATGATCCCTATCAAGGCCTAGCTTCTGTGTTAATTAATTTGGGAATCCATAGTGGAAGATTAGCAACTAGAGATGTGGTGGTTTCCACAAATGCAAACAGACAATTAGGCTATTACTGATACCACTTCACATAATTTCTCTATGCACATTTCTTATTCTTTGATCTTACTAAAACATTTGGGTGAAGAGCTAAGGTAGAAAAAAGGGCACTGAGGTGGTGGAGGGAAAAAAAGAGTGGAAGAGGTGAATCGCATGTTGCAAATTAAAAGGGGTGCATGACCAGTTATAAGCGGTTTAACAAACAATAAATGGTGGTTTGACATATGGTGTGCTACAAGTAGATATGGACAAAAGATGAAAAGGTTTAAGAGACCCTTCCCTTAAAAGAGTAACTTCATAATTAATTTTAAAAAATTAATAGTAGAGCTCATAAGGGAAGATCAAGATATACTATGTAGCTTATTTTAGAATTTCTAATTCATAGATACTTTTAGAATAGTTGGTGGTTTCATAACTTTAATCAGTGTAATGTGTGCAAAAACAATATTTTAAGGTAATATTTATAACAATAAAACAAATAAGAGGATAGATCATAATCATGATATATGGTTGGAAAGGATTGAATATGATTTTCAATAATGTGTGATAAATATTATATCTTATATGATATTAATTTTTATTGGCCAATTAAAAAAAGTTTAAATGGGTTGTGAAGAAAATGTTATTGTTTTTTCTATCTTGATCTAAATCTCAATTTTAATATGCTCACTAAGTGAGTGGGCCTAATGGTCAAGATAACGTGTTTCCTTCAAAGAGGTCGTAGGTTCAAATCCAAACAGGGTTAGAGTATGGACACATTCGTAGACTTTAGTAGTGGGTCTCTTGGCCCAAAACAAGTAGGTATCATACACCAAGTTGGTGTCTGGCTTAGTTGTGACCTTATAAATAGATTATTATTATTATTATGAAGTTTTTATAAAGAATTATTTGTATTCTTTTTTTGTTGAAGCAAGAGTCGTACCTTCTATTTCATTAAATCTGAAAATAAATTACATAAAATACAATAGTCCACTAGGAACGATAGACCAAGGAAAAACCATTCTCTAACTACCAAGGGCATCGAGCTGAAGGAAAAAAACATGACCCCTACTAACAAAATCTCAAAATTCTCAGAAGATGGACAATGTAGAGGTTGTACGGTCTGCCCACAGAAAACTGGCTAACGTGAATCAAAACAGGACATCAACAAGCACACACTTTACATAAGGAATCGGACCCGGAGAGGAAAAAAGGGTATCGGGCCCGAATAACCCATGAACCCATAGAACGTGTGGTAACCAACGTTTCCCACCATGAATTTAATGAAATAATGATTCTCACCCTCATCTAGACTTGCATCCTTAATCTCCACTGTCCGATCTCCTAGCCCGATCCAACGACAGTAGAAGATATCGCAAAACTTAAGAGCATGGTGCTGACTCATCACAACCCACCTACATGCTCGATCGATCTTGACTGTAGGTCCGCCTTGGTTAATCCGACAGTGGAGGACCATATTGCATAGGTATAAAGCACTGAACATTAGCGCGCAA
Source organism: Pinus taeda (assembly GCA_000404065.3). NCBI lineage: Eukaryota > Viridiplantae > Streptophyta > Pinopsida > Pinales > Pinaceae > Pinus > Pinus taeda. The sequence goes on along the minus strand of APFE030557314.1, from coordinate 51,822 downwards.
TGAGGGCGGTATTCAATCCCTCCCCTTGGCCACGTGTAGCACTATGAGTGGAATCGCTCCCAAATTGGAAAAGCCGCTTCCCACTTGAAAGGCCCACAATCACTGAAATACCACCCTAAGAGCGGTATTGCGTCCACAAAAGGAAAACTAGGGATATTAAGGCCACCGAGAGATCCCAGATTCTGGCCCCTCGCAGCATCTTTGATGAGCCCCAGAAATGGGTAACTATATGGGCTCATTCTACCTATTATTTTCATTTAATCCACCATTCTCAATAGTTTTGTGCATGTTTTTTAATATATTTATGTCAATAGAGTGAACGGGGATAGTCACTTTTCCATGTAATCTAATGAGTGTTTATTGTAGATTTTTTGGACAATTTTGGACAAGGACCAGGAATTTATGAGCAAAATGGTAGCCAAACTCGAGGAAACAGGGATGAGAACTTATAGGAGGGGTGTCTCCTTCATTAATGACCTCTTCCTTGAGTTCTCCATGAGCAGCTCGGAGTACAAAGGTCCACATTGATGATTCCAAGGGGCAGCCGAGCAAGTCAAAAAGGGTTGTTGTTATCTTCAGTTCTAGGCAGCCGAGTTCCTTAATTTTAGGAGGACTGTTGGGAGTCCCCGCTTATATAAAAAAGAAGGCTTCAAGCCTCAGTAGGTTAGCCATTTCTTAGTCTATTTTTGCGCTTTGGTGCAGCCTTGTACTCAGCTCATTTTCGAGCTCTCTTTGAAGACGATTTTGTGATGTCACTGTTATTTTCTGATAAATGAAGATGAACCAAATTTTGGACAAGCACTGATATTTTCTAGAGGGCTGAAGCTCTTGGGTTAAGGCCCAACCCAAGCTACCCAACACCTCCTTTGTGTATTTATATGCTTTTGCTTGCATTCATGAGATAATTTATGTTGTTTAGGTTAATCTTGCTTTGTTAAATTAGGTTGCTTTTGATGGTTAGAATAGTTGTTTTTGCTTCAAGTTGCTTAAGTAAGTTGCTGCAGTGACGAGAAAAGATCTAAAAAGACCAACATTAGGTCTTGATCTCCTTTATCCCTTCTTGGGACAATGATTTGAGGTCAAGGCACTACTACTGCTACCAAAAACACAGTTTTTGCTCTTCCAATGCAATTGGTAGTGTGATATTTCGAAGTTGGAGAATATGATATTAGTTTGGCTTCACATGCTTAGATCATTTCATGTTCATTTACCATGGTTTTCTGGCATGATTTTTGTTCATAAAGTATTGTTCAACACTTTTCTGGTTTTAGGTCAGAGTTCAGGTTAAAATAGACAAAACTCTTTTTTTTTTTTCCAATTTTTGCTTTGGTCAGCTTTGAGAAGTAAGTGTGCAGCTCTCTTGTAGAACATTCCAACTCATAATTACTCCTTTAAAAAGCCAACACCAACTCACTTCTCCAAGATTTCCCCACTCATTAGCCACATTTCGCCAATTTCCCCTAATTTCTGCGTTTTTCCATGAAGTTGCTCCTATGCCCTTTGAACAAATCCAACCATCTCCTTCGTTCATGATCTTCCTTGACAAGTTCTAGACCCCTCAACACCTTCATCTAGACATAATTTCTCTTTACCCATCATTTTTCCATGTTCAAACCTCCAAAAAACACTTTCGGCCTCCTCCTATAGATCGTCCTATAGAACCTCCTGTAGATCCCTTGCAGCCTCCTGTAGAAATTCCTATGAGTGAGTTTTCGAAGTCTGATCACAATGGAAGTCTTCACAAGGGTAGTAGGGGCTTCTTAGGACATTTCCACACCTTCCTCACCTTCTGCAAAAGCCATCTCCATCTTCCTTTGCCACCAAACCTCTGCACAGTCACAACCAGTCAAATCACAAGCATAATAATTCCACACAAAAATACTCAAAAGTACAAAAAGATGATTTCTTCTCATTTCTCTTCAGAAGTAGCTCGAATAAAATCAATTTCCCTTTTCAGTAGTTAATGGCACCCATTTCAGTTGTTTCCATCTCTTTTTGCAAAAGTAGGGTTAGTGGGTAAACTAGGGTTTGCTAGGGTTTGCATTTCATTTCAGTTTTCCTTCTCTTTCTACAAGTAGAATAGCCTCTGTAGAGTTAGCTTTCTTCCATCACAGTAAAAGCTTCTTCTGAGAACTCATAGAAGTTGGCTTAAAATCCTACCGAACTTGTGCCAGTTGATCAAGTGACAGCTTGCAGTAAGAGCTAGTACTTGTGCATACAGCACCGTCGCTTACAAGTTTGTTACGAACTACCAGGTTGATAAAAGTAAAGAAGGAAGCCCCAGGAGTTGCAACATTATTGTTGCAATATTGGAGCTCACCACTCTTTTTGGTGCCATTGCCAGGGAAGCATTAGAGTATTTTGTGATTACTACTTTTCTTCTATTTTCTACTGTAGCATTCTGCTAAGTAGTTCATTTCAGCAAGCGTAGATTAGACATTTCCTGCTTTCATTTCATTTTGCAATTTCATTTCAGCAAGCGTAGATTTTCGTGCTTTGATTTCAATTCTCTAATTTCATTTCACCAAAGTAGATTCATTTCAATTAGTTGCAATTTTTTGTTCAATCCATTTCAATTTTGCAGGTATAAGCAGAGAAAAAAACAAAAATCACCCAAAAAAAAGAGGTTTCCTTTCATGCCTCATAGGAACAAAGACAATTTACGAAAATTCCTACCCAACACCCCCACCACATCACTAAGTCACCATTCTCCCTTCTTTTGTGGTAGTGATCTAGAAGAACCTATAGGTGAACCTCCATAGATATACGAAGATCCTATAATAGAAGAAGAGCAAGAAACCATTCCTCCTGAGACCATGGCTGAAATAGAAACATTAGAGGAAATGGGGAAAGAATAGAAGGTGCCTTTCCTATCCGAGAGACCAATGGAGACACAAAAATGAAAAACATAAGCCCTTCATCCTTACCTCACTTCCATGGACTGACTACTAAAGATCCTGATATCTTCTTGTTTGAATTTGTTGTTCTCTGTCGAACCTATGACTATGCAGAAGATGAGAAAAAGTTGAAACTGTTTCCTTCTACCCTCAAGGATGCAGCATTGTGCTGGTTCATGGGGTTACCTAGAAACAATATCACAACTTGGGCTCAGATGCAGCAAACCTTTAACAATAAATACCGGGACTATTGTAGGTAAAAGGATACCAAGGAAGAAATCTTTTGAATGACCATGGGAAGTGAGGAATCTTTAGAAGACTATGAAGAGAGGTTTCAACTCAGTTATAAAAGGGCCAAGTGCACACTTAACTCTGAATCTCTAAAGTTGGTTCTGCGCAGAGGAGTCCCTGAAGACCCTCTAGATACCCTCTATTTGCTGGCTGGGGGAGACATCTACCAACTACCTTATGATGACATAAAAACTGTGTTTAGAAACCATTCTAGGTTAGCTAGAAAGAGAGGTAGGGGAAGTCAGCCTTTATCCAGTACATCCTCATCCAGTTCATCCCTTAGAAACGAACTTGAAAATAGGCTGGAAGATTTCAAGAGTGAGGTGAGGAAAACTCTTGCCATGCAAATGGATACCTTGCATATCAAAAGGAAAAAAGAGGAATCCGAGAGGGCTTTGGCCATCTTTTCTCCCAGGTGCACTAGAAAGCATCTTAGGAACGAATGTCCATTGCACTCTATAGAAGTGTGTTTAGTCTGTGAAGAAGACCATCCTACAAATCAGTGCCCTTCCTTGCCTGGAATTAAAGCTGCATATTAAGGGGCTAAAGGAGCCACTGAACCACTCTATTTCATGAGCCAAAGGAGGCCACATGGACCCAAATCTTACCAGCAAGGAATGCAAGGGACATCTAAGACTTATTACAAACCCATTCAAGCCACTTCCATGCCTTCTCGGGGTCCCCCTGCTCATCCTTCCTGGTCCACACCCCCTCCTTGGTCATATCCTTCTCAATACTAGGCTCCGCCAGTTACTCACTTGTTTCACTCTTATGCTCAGCCACAACATTAGTGGAATGCACCTCATCAGGGGTGGAGGCCCCAATACAACTCTCCTCCCTCTATTTTAACTCCACCATCTACTCAACCACAACCATTACCTCCTGCTCCTCCAAGACAACCCCAAATACCTACTCAACTGAACCCAAACCCCAACAACAGACAGGCCCAACAGGTATATAGTGGAGAAACATCATGCCCGACCTATGCTATGGAGATTTAGGAGATTAACCTATGATCTGGGAAGGTTCTCCCAGATAGACAACCTCCTCCTAAGGAGGATGAGGAAGAAAAATAGGAAATTGAACCAAAAGTCATTCCACCCTTTCCTGAGAGACTAACGGGAACCACGCAACTGGCCCCAGAAGAAACTGAACTTTTGGGAGAATTGAAACAGTTATGTGTAAAAATACCACTTCTCCAAGCCATAAAGGATGTGCCTATATACAACAATATGATCAAGGAGAAGTGCTTCAGGCACCCACGTAAGTGCAAGAGAGATGCTCCAACTATCAATGTCATAGGGAAACTGTCTGACCTGATGTTGGGGCAGGTAATCTGTCTAAAATATCTAGACCCTGGGAGTCTTGTAGTCGATGTCCACATCAATGGCACCATAATTCCCCATACCTTGATTGATCTAGGGGCTACCATTAAGGTGATGACCAGGGACACTATGCTCAAACTCAACCTTCAGGGTTCCCTGAGAAAGACCTCAACAGTACTGTAGTTAGCAGATTGCTCCATCGTGACCCCTGAGGGGATTGTGGAAGATGTAATGGTCTCTATTGATTCCTGAGAGTACCTTGTTGATTTCTTGGTTCTCCAGACAAAGGCAAAGCTCACTGGGTATCCTCTCATCCTGAGAAGACCTTGGTTGGCTACTACAGATGCCTACATCAGCTATCGAGCTGGGAACATGAAAATCAAGAATGGGCATATGTCCAAATAGCTAGTCCTATATCCTCCTGCCCAACCTCTGCTAGAACATGATTTACCACTCTGGTTGGAGGAGGAAGATGAGGATGAAGTCTATTCCACATCATTGTGTACAGTAGAGGTTACCATGGGGGGTCCACAAACTGAGGATGATTTTATTGAGAACTTGATTCATAATCCACCCCCTAGTGTGTTGCCATTAGAAGAGCTAGTGGAAGAAACCCAAGCCAATCCTTTAGTTGATCTTTGTGTGGCTGATCCGACCTCTCTCCAAGTTAAGAATGTGGAATTCAGCCTAGAAAGAATCTTGAAGATCAACTCATCCCTATCCACCTCTCAGGAGAAAGAACTATGTAGCTTATTCAAAAATCACTTGGATTCTTTTGCTTGGAGCTATAAGGAGATGAAGGGAGTCCACCCTTCAATCTATACTCATCACATTTAAATTATAGAAGATTGTAAACCAGTCAGGTAGCCTCAAAGGAGGATGAATCCAACCCTTAAGGACATTGTCAAAGAAGAACTGCAAAAGTTGCTAGATGCAGGATTCATCTACCCCATCTCTGACAGCGAATGGGTCTCTCCTTTGGTGCTAGTGCTAAAAAAATATGGAAAGTGGAGAATTTGTGTAGATTATCAGGAACTAAACAAGGCCACCAAGAAGCACCATTTCCCTTTGCCTTTCATAGATCAAGTGTTAGATGGCCTGGCACGGAAGAAGTTCTTCTCCTTCCTAGATGGGTTTAGCGGGTACAACCAGATCCAAATCAGCTTGGAAGACCAAGATAAGACCACTTTCACTTGTCCTTGGGGTACTTTTGCATACAGGGTCCTTCACTTTGGGTTGTGTAATGATCCCGCAACTTTCCAGAGAGTAGTATTGAGCATATTTGCTGAACTGGTTCATGATTCAGTGGAGATCTATATGGATGACTTTACCCATTATGGTTCTAACTTCCAAGAAGCTTTGACTAACCTGCGAAAAGTTTTAGCCAAGTGTATTGAAATGAACCTATCCCTCGGTCCTGAAAAATGCGAATTCCTGATGACTGAAGGGACCCTGTTAGGTCATACAATTTCTCAGCAAGGATTACAGGTGGATCCCAACAAGATTGCTATCATCCAAAGGGTCCAACCTCCTCAAAAGGTAAGAGATGTTCGGAGTTTTCTAGGCTTAGCAGGGTATTACAGAAGATTCATTAAGGATTTTAGTAAGTTAGCCTCTCCATTGTTTGGTCTTTTGGGAAAAGATGCTGAGTTCACATGGATTGAAAACAATCAAGAGGCTCTGGATGCCTTGAAAGGTAAACTAGTAACTGCCCCAATTTTGAGAGGTCCAAACTGGGCCCTACCTTTCCACATTCACACAGATGCCTTGAACAAAGAAATAGGAGCAGCCTTAGGGCAAGTTGATGAGAAGCTAACTTATGCCATATACTTTGTGAATAAAAACCTGTCCAAGGTAGAACTAAACTACACTGTAACCGAAAAGGAGCTCCTAGCTGTAGTCCATTCCCTAAATAAGTTCAGACACTACATCACCAGCTATCAAACATTCGTACACACTGATCATGCTGCAATTAGGTATTTGATGAATAAACTAGATGTAAATGCTTGTATTGTTAGATGGTTAATTTTATTGCAGAAATTTGATTTGACCATTGTTGATAAGCTAGGTAAGGAAAATGTTGTTGCTGATTTTCTGTTTAGACTAGATCTACTTGTAGGTGAAGAAGGAATGGTGGATGATCAAATGCTAGATGAACACCTATTTTCTATTTCAGTACTCTCTCCATGGTTTTCTGATATAGAAAATTATTTGGTTACATCACAGTTTCCGCCACACCTGTCCTCAAAAGAGAAGAACAAGATTGTGAGGAAAAGTGCCCCATTCACCTAGATTGGGTGCAACCTTTTTAAACTTGGCCCAGATCAGATTTTGAGGCGATGTGCCAGGGAGAAGGAAGTGTTTGACATCCTCCTAACCTGTCATGATGAGCCCTGTGGGGGCCACTTTGCAGCAAAGAGGACTGCCTTCAAAATTCTGCAAGCACGTTACTATTGGCCCACTCTTCATCAAGATTTCAAGAGGTATATTAGCCAATGTGACTGATGTCAAAGGATGGGGAAACCTACTCCAAGGGATGAGATTCCCCTGCAACCTCAAGTGACTTTCGAGCCATTTGAGAAATGGGGCATGGAATTTGTGGGTCCTATAAACCCTCCTTCAAAACAGAAATCTTACATCATTGTGGGTACTAATTATCTGACAAAATGGGCAGAAACAAAGGCGATCAAAGTAGCAATAGAAGAAAAAGTAGCTAAGTTTTTGAGGGAAAATATCTTCTACAAGTTTGGCTATCCAAGAGAGTTAGTCACAGATCAAGGGAGTTAGTTTACTTCCAATCTGGTTGAAGACCTGCTCACACATCACAAGATTAAGCACAGAACTTCCACCCCTTATAATCTGCAAGCAAATGGACAGGTGGAAGTCACTAATAGAGCTTTGGAAGGAATTTTGACTAAGGTAGTGAATAGCAGCAGAAAATATTGGGCAGATCGATTGGTTGAAGCCACTTGGACCTATAACATTACCTGGAAAACCACCACAGGGTTTACACCCTATGAGTTGGTCTATGGGAAGAAGGCTCTGCTATCAATAGAATTTGAATACAACACATTAAGGATGGTAGCTCAGCTGGACCTAGATCTCAGCCATGCACAAAAGGAAAGATTGCTTCAGCTAAATGGATTGGATGAACAGATATTGCAGGCCCTTCTCCACCCAGAGGTAGTCCAACTTCAAAGAAAAATATGGCATGGCAGACACCTCAAAGAAAAAAAATTCCAGTAAAGAGATTGGGCACTGCTGTATGATTCAAGATATAAATATTTCAAGGGAAAACTGAGGACAAGATGGTTGGGACCATACGCAATAGAAAAATGCAACAACAATGGTTCAGTCCTGATCTGGACCATCGATGAAGAAGCCATCCCATGCTCGTTAATGAGCATAGGTTGAAGATCTACAGGAAGCCCCTTTCCAAGCAGGAGTTTATTGAGAATCTAGGTAAAACAGTGTTGGTAGTGGAGCAAGTCCCTATCTCCACTCCACCCACACCCCTTAAAAATATATATATATATATATATATATCCCTGGGTGAAAACCTCTCGGAGGTGCCCAAGGCAGGTAGTGAGAGTGAAAACCTCCTGGAGGCACCCCAACTATCTCATAAAAAGAAAAAAGAAGAAAGAAAAGAAAAAAACAGAAAAATCCTAACTTCTTTTGAATGAATTATAGGTTGCAGGAGGGTCACACAAGAGAAAAAGACATGGCAAGGCTGCATACACCCTTGATAACTCATTGCTCCATCATCATTATCTTTTCCTAGGCCTTGGTCTCGTTTGTTCTGAAAATTGTGCATCCTACAGGAAACTCTGTGCATTCTACAGGAGGCTCCTATAGAAATCACAGAGAGCCCAAAATCAAGTTTAGAAAATAATCCGAGGGCTAAAAATTTGTTCAAAAGGCCTGTGGACCTCCCTGCCACCATCCATTCTCCTAATTGTCCATTCCATCCCTGCATGCCCACATTTCCACTCGCTTTTTCTTCCCTACACACAAAAAACATAGAATTTCGTTTCTTTTGTTTTTTTCAAAAAATATATAATGAATAAAACAACATTCTCCACTTGTTCTTACCTGATGCCTTCCAGCTATTATTCCTTTCATTCAGAACCTTCTTCAGCTGTCTCTTCAGCCCCTGCTCAAGCGTCAGCCTGAAATTTTAGAGGGAGAAGCAGCTATAGGAAATCTTCCAGGATTCCTGTTTCAGCTGATCCCTTTGAAAAACAAACTCCAGAGGCAGGATTAGCACAACCAGAATGTATGCAACATGCAAGGAGCAGAGCTTGATCGGAAAATCACTAGCATAAGCCAAAGGCTGAGCATGTAGAGTACAACAACGACTAATAGGTAAGTGGCTAAACTTGTTCCTCTGTTGCATAAATATTATTTGAAGAACTGCATAAACATTGACGTGGTCATGATCAAATGAAATCAGTGGCCATCTAACTAGCCACCCTCATTTAGATCAAATCACCCTCGTTCAGTTCAAATCACCCTCATTGAGTTCAAACAAGCTTCATTCCATTCAAATAGCAGTTCAGATATGCAGTCAACACATGTGGCCCGTCAACTCGGGAAGAAGAAACTCCGAACTGGTAGTGGTGGCAGCGTACGGGAATGATGGAAGTGATGGTGTTCAGGCAACATGAAAAACCATAATGACACTAGCGTAGGACCAACGGTCTGGATTGGGATAATGTACCCATCCTGCCACCTCACCTCGTCACCACAGATTATGCCATTAGCTTAAGTATAATGCGGTCTAGGCCTCCACCACCTTTTGCATTCATTTTAGTTGATGAGTTCTCAACTGCAGCACTCACCTACTACCTTCAGAACAACGAACCAGTCGTTTTCTGCCAGTTTTTCAAAATCATCCCGCCTATCGGGCTCTACAGGAGCACTACTGCATTCTACAGGAGCAAGAACACTGTCTACAGGAGGCTTTCTACAGGAAGGCCAGAGAGAAGATCTGTAGAGGAAAAACTCAGAATTTTTGCCAAATTCAAGCTTGAAAAGAGGTAGGCTCAGAAACCCACTTTGCATGTGATATATCTATACAAGGTGGCGGAATTAAAAGTAAAGTATTGGGTTGAAAAAGAAAGGAAAGAGAAGCTCAAAAGTTTGCTTGTGTTTTTTTGAGTTCTACACAGTATCTCCATTTTCTTCTCTGTATTCAAAATCTGTCCTTTTCTTCCTCGTATTCTTCTGTAAAAAAAAAGGATATGCAACCATAGAAACCAACCCTATGAAAAAAACGAATTTGCAAGTCTGTCTATTCTGTGAAAAAAACATTGTTTTATATATGTTCTCTGTTCTGTCAAAATAGTGATTTCTTTCAGAAGCCGAGAAATAAATTCAGGTTGAAAATCGAGTTGAAGGGAGGGAAAAATTGCAAATTGATGTTGTGAAAAAAGAAGAACACGATAAATTCCCTCTTTGTTTCAGAAAAATGAAACTCAGCTACCTCTGTGTTTCTGATTTTGAAAGTTGTTGCCTTCTTCCTCACCTAAGCATTTTCAGAAGTCACTAAACACCATGCCAGGAGGTTTTATGAGAAAGGAGCCTTTGAACTCCAACAAATTGCATGAGCACCCATAAGTGGTGGCCCTCTTCACTAGGGCAAACTGGATTTCTTTCTTTGAGAGAATTCATGGATATGATAAGGAGGTGACCGAGGAATTTTTAATGTCCTTAAGACACCATTCAAAAATGCATGCTATAGTAAATTTCAAGGGTCTAGCCCTAGATCTTACACCAGAATTTATCAGCAGAATCACAGGTCTTCCACTTGGGCTCGCTTGGAGCAAAGAGGAAAAACCACTAGGACAGGTTGCTAAAAAGACATTTTTTCAGCTTGATGAACATCTTGTAGAGGATAAGAATGGGGTCAGAAGGACAAGTTTACCTCATCCATTGGGTGAGGTCAGCTACCAGATCATGAAATATATCTCTTGTGAAGGAAGATTCAGTATAGTTTAAGGTTCTCACTTTAGGTTATTGCATGAATTGAGATATGGGATGGACCTACCTGCAGCTAGAAAACTCAATCTGCCATATTTCCTCCTCCAATCTTTGATAGAATGTGGCACCAAGTTGAATGCAGAGGTCCCAAACCAGCTGGCCCACTGTGGCCTCATTAAATTATTGGTGGAAGATGCCCTACACACATACACCATCCCTGTGGCCTGAGAAATTTTCAGGAACATGTCTAGAGAAGATGGCATCAAAGCTCTTATTGATGACCTTAGCCCATCTGGTAGTGAAGAGGAGGAGCAGAAAGAGGAACTTGAGAAGGAAATTCATGAGGAGGCACAAAATATGCAAACAGAAGGAGAAACAGAAAGAAGAGGAGAAACTTGACAAAACCACAGTTGAACTTAAGGCAGAAAAGAAAACAACATCAAAAGTAGAGAAGAGGAAGAGGACAAAAGCTAAGAATAAGAAGCCCAAGAAAGCTAAGAAAAAGACTACCACAGGAAAGGCAGATACTCAGCAAGAAAAGGAGAAAACACCACCAGAGATAGCTGAGACAAAAGCAAAAATAGCAGACACAGGAAAAACTGCAGAGGATGAAGAAGAAGAACAGCAAGAAGAAGTGTCCCCTAAGACATTAGCAAGGGAAGCAGCAGCTGTCCTTACTACATTGAGCACTCCAACTAAGCAAAAGGGGAAGAAAGAATGACAGACATCTATGTATTTCAAACCCCGGAGGAGCACCGGGATTAAGGTGGGCAGGCCCCAACCACCATCAAAAGAACCCATTATCATTGAGGATGCACCTACTGAGAAAAAGGAGGAATCTCCCTCCAAAATATCCATCACCTACGAGAGAAGGAGTCCAAAGATCGCCACCTGGAAGGAAAGGATCAAATTGATGGACTCCAAAGTAGTCCTACAAGAGGCAGAAACCTCTCTACAGGAGACACTGGCCAAGGTCAAAGAAACCGAAAAACCAGAAAGGAAGGCAGAGGAATAGTCACAAGAGGAAGGTAAGGCAAAAGAAATACCTGAGCCAAGCCCTTTGCCTAATTTAGGCTCCTATTACAATCTTCTAGATGCTAGGAAGATCATTCCACAAAAATTCATTGTGCCTCTTTTCTTCAAACTAGAAAAAGAAAGAGTCAGGACCCACACCTAGATGCAGATTGCTAAATCTAAAGGAGTCGAAGATATAGGGCACATGGAAGACAAGTTGAGAGAGATGAGTAGGGAGCTGAGCATGGTAAGGCACACAGAGAGCATTAGAAGAGCTCAACTACAGGAAGAAAATGAAATGTTGAAAAAGCAGTTGCAAGAGAGGGGACCTCAAGGAGGAAATAAGCTGCCAATATTGGAGGGACAACAACAAAAAGAGGGACCCCAGGCAGATAGTGAAGCACCAAAGAAATAGTAGCAAGAAGAAGAACTACAGACAGATAGTGAGACATTGATGAAATAATAGTAGGAAAAAGAATCTCAAGCAGAAACTGAAGTGCTGATTTTGAAAAGGCAGCTGCAGGAAAAGGAAGCCCAGATGGTCTGCATGGCCAGTTGGGCAATGGAGGCCTTGCAGTGTAGACAACCGGATAAATCCTATGCACTGTATCTTAAATACCAGTGGCTCCACTTCCATATTAAGACATTGGCCCAGAGGGGAACAATCCCATTCCAAAATTATGACCATTTTATGCATTTATGTGATCATAGTTCAGCCGAAGATAAAGCAAAACTAGCCGAATTTTACCTACACAACATGGCACTTCCAGACATGAATTTATGGGATTCAAATGTTGCATTGGGAAACTTACACCTTGTTATCACAAAATCAGAACTGATGGCTGCTGATCAGGTAGACTCTGTGTAACTGCTTCAGACCAATCTTTTAGCTAAGGATTAGCCTCCCTAGCCTGAGAGGGCTCTCTCAAGAAAGTTATTGATTTTGACTATTGATAAGAGGGCTAACTCTAGTAAAGTAAATTTAATAAAAAGGTTGGCTGGACAGACATTAAAAAGATTTCCATTGGGCTTATGGAGTTGATCAAATTTAATAAAATATGACACTGCTCATGCATAGAAGTCAGGGCAGCAATGTTTAAATACTCAAAACATCATCTCATAAGAACCTCAGTTTACAAATACACACAGGAAGTCAGAGCAGCATAAGTGAATTCTGAGTGATTGTGTATTCATACAACTGTAAAAACATTAAAGATAAAACAAAACCACATATCTTGAGCATTTGAAACACTGTAAGAATCCTGAGAAGATAAGCAGCAAATTATATTACCAAACTGAGTTTTTTACATAAGCCAAAGCAATACTCTGTTTCTCAAAAATATCCAACCCCCATTACATTAGAGTTTCATCTATATATAGAAAAAATTTCTTAACTACTTTGAGCCTCCTCCTCCAGCATGAGGGGAGCTCGATGACTGCCACTAATGACACTTATCTGTTTTTAACAAACTTATTAAACACACCAACTACTAAGTTATAATTACAAAGAGTCCTAATCAAACTTAAATTCTAATTCTATGCTCCTCATTACATGATTTCTTTATAGATCTTCGACAGCTGTCTCCTTTAGTTTTGGCCGTGATAGCTGAGATAAGGATGCAAGTAACAAGATTAGCATTGGATGCTGAATGTGCTAATGGCTCATTAATCATAAGAACAAGCCCCTGTTTTCTCGGCCCTTGTTTCCCACCATCCTTCGAAAGTTAAGCAATATGTTCCCAGCTCTTTAATACCCCAAAATTGATGAGCATCACCTTATTCCCTAGATTTGCTGGAAGCCTTGTTGATTGAACAGGTGTACAAGCCCAAATCCTCGTATGCATCTTCAGCCAAACCCTAACCACTGGTAATAAAGTACCTTTATTAAAGCTGTAGCTTAAGACAAAATATTTCACCTTTATGGAGAATGCACACTTATCATTATCTGAATAGCCCTGCTAGCCTTATGTGGTCTCCTTGATGTTCACTAAGCATTTTCTTCAAAAATTTTCTGACATCATCATTGAACTGTTTATTTTCTTCAAAAAACGACACCTACAGCAGTTTCGTAGCGCGCTATGAAACTGCTATTTTTTTTTCAAAAACACAGTCCATCTCTGCCATCAGCTTCAAAACTCCTATTTTACCTTGGATTTATATAGCCGTGCTTACATTCTTTAAAAATAATGAACCTAAGCAAAATTAAACAAAACATTGGAACAACACCTGACTCAGAATTCTGCAATTTCATTTGGCAGCTAATTTATTTAGCTGTGCTTTCAATTTTGCAACCTCCTTTTCCATGGCTGCGATTTCAGCTACGACCCTCTCCATCTCAGCCATTTCTCCTTCAATTGCCTCCCACTGGTTCTTTGCAGATGCAGTGTTTTCGTCTTTTGCTTCCTCTATTTTGGATTTTTTCTCCATTTTTCTTACTTGTTTTCTTGTAAAAGGATTTTTCTTTATTTTCTCTGCTTCCTCTGTTTTGGGCAGCTGTTTAATTACTTCTGTTCTGGGCATCTCTACAGCTACCCCTTCTTCATGCACCTTCTCGACCTCTTTAATTTGTTTCCTTGTAACTGGCCTTCGTGGTTTAAACACAAACTCTTCACCAGGTTCATCAAACCTTAACCTCTTCGAAGCCTTTGATTTTTTAGTGCTCTCTGGTGATGATTGAGTTAAGTCAATGTGCATTGGCTCAACATGCACTGATTTAGCCTGTTCAAAATCAATAGCCTCAAGCAAATCATTTAAGCTAGCCTTTGATATTGGACTTACTTCAACAGCTACTGATTTGCCCTTCTCCTTGCTTAATTGACTTCTTGTCCTCACTCCTGATACTTTTTCGGTCCCACTTGGTCCAGATGCATCCTTCTTATGCTTGACCTTCTCTTTTGATGATGGTTGAGGTGGCTCTTTGATAACCAATGGCTTCACTGATTTCTGCAATTTGACCTTGGTTTTCTTCTTATCTGTTATCTCCTTTTTAAGCTCAACAAGAGTAGGTTCCTCAATAGACTCTTCTCTTTCCCTAACAGGCAATGGGGTGAGGCATGTCTTACTCTGAAAACCAACCATAAAAATAAAAGAATCCCAATCTCGACCAATTTTTTGCAGACTATCCAACACTAACAGTTTTACTAAACCATGATGAAACAGTGATGTCTCCCAATTATCCTTCTTCAACTGAATTTTATCACACATCTTGCTGAGGCTACGAAACAAGTAAAATGGGATATCTATAGATGCTTTGCCTGTAAAATGCAGCAACAACTTAAAATGATAGGAGTAGACTTTAGTATATCTCCCTTCACATGTTAAATACTTTTGAATACATGTGAGGAGAAGTGCATAGTGTTCCTTTACATAATTCCTTGGCACAGCCTTTGTGAGATCTTCATTCACATAAGGTTCCTTCAGGAATTCCTTGCAGGGGTTCATATCAAATTTGAAATTTTTAAACCACTCCTGCCCTCCTCTCGGAATTTCAGTTACCCTAGCAATAACCTCTGGAGATACTGAGAATTCTAACATAGACACTTTAGAACTTAAACCTGTAAAATTTAAGGCAAATGCTTTTGTTACCTTAGCATGTCCACCCTGCAGCTTCTCACAAAATGTCCAGCAACCAGCATCCTGAAAAGCTCGTCTTACACCTTCATCTCTTAATGCAAGATCCAATCCGACAGGTTCTGTTCTTTGACATCTTCCAGACCGATGCCCCTTCTTCTCCATTTTGCTTTGAAAAATTTCGCACAGAGAGACACCACCAGCTTCAACTCAAATGGAAAATTCAAATTCTGGAACGCAGGCTCGCTTGCAATCGGTTTCTTTTAAGGAAGAAACTCGGGCTCCTTAGCAAGTTTAAAAATCTTATCATACAAGCAAGTCAGTTCATGCATCATTAACAAACATCATGACACTACCATGCATTACAGGACCGTTTGAATGATTTTCATGTGCGTGGCTATGAACCTATTGGTGGAATGATGGCTAATAAGCTTGGAAAGGACGCCGACTGACAATAAACGGACGGCCACACTGACTCAACCCTCCGGACATGACATTTTAAGAATCAGTGCTGCAAAATTCCCGAATCCGCGATTTCGTAGCGCAGATAGTTATAAATTATCAAAATGTGCTACGAAATGGTTGGTTACTAACACGCTGCGAAAAAGCTAAAACATCATTGTGCTACCAAATCAGCCAATAAAACTGCGCTGCGAAAATGCAAAAAGGACCAGTGACCTAAGCAAGATAAGACAGGCCTTATACAATCATGATGGAGGATGACTAACGGTATTTGAAACCTATTTACATTAATAACTTTCTTAAACATAATCCCTAAGTAACGAACATAGGACAACAACTATTTGACACCAATTTTTGGACAACAAAATTCTTTGGACAACATTTATGTACATATAACTGCATTTCTTGGTGATAAAACACCTAATGGCTATGGCTTCTTGGATGAGCCATGAGGAAAAGAGAGCAGTGCAAATTCAAAAGATAATGGAAAAAGAGATAAGTAAGCCCCTGATGATAAGGGCCAAACCAGAAGACCCCTTAGCTCTCATCTATTCCCATCAACACCTTGCAACTAATCCTCAAGTTCTCCCTGATTATGTTGACAGGCAAGCACAAGCTATTGCTATTTTGAAGATATGGAGAGATTATTTGGCGATGACTACCTTCATGCATGCATGAGAAGGTGGAATACATTGGCACATAGCCTAAGGATCAGGGAGTATCACTCCCCAACCAGAATGAGTGAGCTATGAGGAGAGTGCCCCTATACAAGCAATCAATGCAAAACTTGAAAGCCAACTGGATTGGTCTTAAATTCAGTCCTCCACTACTGCTAGGACTGTTGGAAGGAGTTAAGGAGGAGGAAGAACAGAAGCAATGGGAGGAAGTGCACAGGAAAGCAGGTTTTCATGATAGAGAGGAAGCCATCACATCAGAGGCTTGCAATGTCAGGGAATCTGTTAGAGCTATTAAAGATGAAGAACAAGATTAGTTGCTCAAAGGTTGAGCAACCCATTCAATAGGGGGTGATGATGAGCCCCAGAAATGGGTAACTATATGGGCTCATTCTGCCTATTATTTTCATTTAATCCACCATTCTCAATAGTTTTGTGCATGTTTTTGAATATATTTATGTGAATAGAGTGAATGGGGATAGCCACTTTGCCATGTAGTCTAATGAGTGTTTATTGCAGATTTTTTCGACAATTTTGGACAAGGACCAGGAATATATGAGAAAAATAGTAGCCAAAATCGAGGAAATAGGGATGAGGACTTATAGGAGGGGTTTATCCTTCATTAATGACCCCTTCCTTGAGTTCTCCATGAGCAGCTCGGAGTACAAAGGCCCACATTGATGGTTCCAAGCGGCAGCCGAGCAAGTCAAGTAGGGCTGCTGTTATCTTCAGTTCTAGGCAGCCAGGTTCCTTAAGTTTAGGAGGACTGTTGGGAGTCCCCACTTGTATAAATAAGAAGGCTTCAAGCCTCAGTAGGTTAGCCATTTCTTAGTCTATTTTCGCGCTTTGGTGCAGCCTTGTACTCAGCTCATTTTCGAGCTCTCTTTGAAGACAGTTTTGTGATGTAACTGCTATTTTCTAATAAATGAAGATGAACCAAATTTTGGACCAGCACTGATCTTTTCTAGAGGGTTGAAGCTCTTGGGTTAGGGCCCAACCCAAGCTACCCAACACCTCCTTTGTGTATTTATATGCTTTTTCTTGCATTCATGGGATAATTTCTGTTGTTTAGGTTAATCTTGCTTTGTTAAATTAGGTTGCTTTTGATGGTTAGAATAGTTGTTTTTGCTTCAAGTTGCTTAAGTAAGTTGCTACAGTGACAAGAAAAGATCCAAAAAGGCCAACACTAGGCCTTGATCTCCTTTCTCCCTCCTTGGGACCATGATTTGAGGTCAAGGCACTACTGCTGCCACCAAAAACACAGTTTTTGTTCTTCCAATGCAACTACAAGCGTGATATTTCGAAGTTGGAGAAGCTTATATGAGTTTGGATTCGCATGCTGAGATCATTTCATGTTAATTTACAATGGTTTTCTCGCATGATTTCTGTTCATAAAGTATTGTTCAGCACTTTTCTGGTTTTAGGTCAGAGTTCAAGTTAAAATAGACAAAACTCTGTTTTTTTTTCGGTTTTTGCTTTGGTCAGATTTGAGAAGTAAGTGTGCAGCTCTCTTGTAGAACATTCCAGCTCATCATTCCTCCATTAAACAGCCAACACCAACTCACTTCTCCAAGATTTCCCCACTCATTTGCCACATTTCTCCAATTTTCCCTAATTTCTGTGTTTTTCCATAAAGTTGCTCCTTTTCCCTTTGAACAAATCCAACCATCTCCTTCGTTCTTGATCTTCCTTGACAAGTTTTAGACATCTAAACACCTTCATCCAGCCTTCATTTCCATTTTCCCATCATTTTTCCACGTTCAAACCTCCAAAAACCACTTTCAGCCTCCTCATTTAGATCCTCCTGTAGAACCTCCTGTAGATCCCCTGCAGCCTCCTGTAGAAATTCCTGTGAATGAGTTTTCGGAGTCTGATCACAATGGAAGTCTTCACAAGAGTAGTAGGGGCTTCTTAGGACCTCTCCACACCTTCCTCACCTTCTATAAAGGCCAACTCCATCTTCCTTTACCACCAAACCTCTGCACAGTCACAACCAGTCAAATCACAAGCATAATTATTCCACATAAAAATACTCAAAAGTACAAAAAGGTGATTTCTTCTCATTTGTCTTTAGAAGTAGCTTGAATAAAAGCAGTTTCCCTTTTTAGTAGTTAATGTCACCCATTTCAGTAGTTTCCATCTCTTTTTGCAAAAGTAGGGTTAGTGGGTAAACTAGGGTTTGCTAGGGTTTGCGTTTCATTTTAGTTTTCCTTCTCTTTCTGCAAGTAGAATAGCCCTTGTAGAGTTAGCTTTCCTCCATCATAGTAAAGGCTTCTTCTGAGAACTCATAAAAGTTAGCTTAAGCTCCTAGTGGACTTGCACTAGCTAATCAAGTGACAGCCTGCAGTAAGAGCTAGTACTTGTGCATACAACACTGTCGCTTCCAAGTTTGTTACGAACTACCAGGTTGATAAAAGTAAAGAAGGAAGCCCTAGGAGTTGC
>APFE030557314.1:8379-33152 GCA_000404065.3 Pinus taeda | reverse complement strand
TTCCAAGTTTGTTACGAACTACCAGGTTGATAAAAGTAAAGAAGGAAGCCCTAGGAGTTGCAGCATTATTGCTGCAATACTGGAGCTCACCACTCTCCTCTACACCTATACCTAAACCAAAGAAAGATGTAACTCCAACCATCCGACTAACCATCCAAGGAATAGAGTCTGTCGAGCTGCTTCCACTTGGATCCTCTGTGATTGAACTTACCAGGGTTTTGAAGGCTGACAATGGTCTGCAACCAACAAAAAAACCAGACTGAGAAAAAAACAGCAATTCATGAAGAAACCCAATAATCTATACCCCGCCTCCATGGCTTTGTTCCGAAACACCATCCTGTCTTCATCCAACTAGTTGTGACAATTCGCCTTTAACCTGTTCTGAGGCAACTCTTGCCAACCCATCACTACCCTACTTTCTGTACAGATCACTCCTTGATTGGCAATAATATCCACCATTTTATTGGGCTTTCTTCGCACATGGTTAAAACTTATTGTTCGAAGGCTCTGGAGGTGAAGTTGAATCCGTTGAAAGACCTGGATCAGCATCCTGTTTTTTGAGACTTTTTCCGGCATCATGCCCTAGTTGATTCTCTTGACCGAGTTAATGATTAACTCAGAATTAGCTTCGACAATCACATTTTGGCGGTTATCCTGCTCCAATAAATCTAAAAATTGCTCCAGAGCCATTAATTCTGCCATATTGTTAGTGGCTCTTCCTAAATGGCAGTGGAAAATAAAAATAATGCTTCTGTTTTCATCCCTTAACGCCCCTCCATAGCCAACAGTGCCCAGGTTGCCTTTAGAAGCCCCATCAATATTGTATTTCAAAAAACCCCTAGGGGGAGGATGCTAGAAATCCTGCTCATAATCCATTGTCATTACCTTCCTATCTAGGCCCTGAGGAATAAGTCCCTACAAACCCAGCTAACGGAGAATCTTCAATTCAGCTTCTGAAGGTGGGTTCTTAGGGGGATTTCTCACTATAGTACCAACAATCTCCTTAAGTTGTTTTAAGATCTGCTCAAAAAGGTGTTGGGAGGGCTTCTTTTCATTTTTGAAGATTCTATTGTTCCTTTCTTTCCAAATACTCCATATATTGAAGCTTGGCATAAGAGCCCAAGTTGAGCCAAGAAATTCATAATCAAAAAAGTTTCTTCTCCAATTGTTAAGGGTATTGATAATACTCCCTTTGTCCCTATCAATCTGTTGGAAGATGGTGGCGAAAGTATCCCACAACTTGGAAGTGAAAATGCAATTATTGAGAAGGTGCTCCATTGTTTCCTCTTGGGCCTCGCAGAGATGGCATTTGGAAGGCCCCAGAACACCCCTCTTCCTTATGTTAACCCAAGTCAAAATTTTCTTATGCTGAACCAGCCACATGAAGAGTTTAATCTTCATTCAACCTTGATGCCTCCATAGGTTCTGCCAAATCCTATCTGGAACATGGGAATCCAAATCAAGGAGTGTGCATTTTGCTTCCTTAAGATTAAAGGTACCCTCATTATTGTTGCCCCATCTTAGTTGGTCATGCCCCCCTGACACTAAAATCTTCCTTTGTTCTAACATTTTCATAAGTGCCTCTACTTTAGCTTTCAAGGGGTTGTCATCCCTATAATCCATGTTCCTCCATGTTCTCCATTTTCCTATACTAGTGGTTTGATCCAAAAAATCTTTTACCTTAGATAACCCTTTGGTGTCTATCTCTTTCTTGAGGTCCAAAAAGTCCTCTGTTAATAGTAGAGGTTCTTGTTGCCATTTATCCTCCCAAAATAAGGCTAAATCTCCCTCTCTGATTTCCCAGAAGCTATTTTTTTGAACGAAGCCCCTGTTCTCCTAGGCCTTATTATGATGTGTGAGCCCTTTATATTTCCAGACATCCTAATGTCATCATTAAATTGCCAAGTGATGGCATATTTTTCTTTCCAAATACTATCTCACTGAGCCTTTGGGTCTTTTACCTGATGCCACCATAATTTTTCCCCTAAAACATCGCTTAGAATCTCTGGATCATCCAATCCAGGACCCCCACGGTTTTTAGCTTTGCAGATTTTTTCCCAGGCTACCAAGGCCCATTTCTTTCTTTCTTCACCTTTTCCATAAAGAAATTCCCATTCGATGGTTTTGAATTGTTGTAAGACTCCTTTTGGAGCTGGGAGAGCTGATAGCTTGAAGACTGGGATTGATTGAAGAACAACCTTTGTAAGCACCAACCTACGAGCCAAGTTTAAAGATCTAATAATCCATTTCCTGATTTTATCTTGCATCTTATTAATCACCAGCTCCCAAATGCTCTTGTGCAAAGGTTTAGTAGTTAGAGGAACTCCCAAATGTTTTGAAGGGAGGACATCCCTTTGAAAGCCCATAATTATGGAGATATTCCTTTGAATAACAATATTTGTATTAAAGAAAAAAATATTAGATTTGGAGAGATTAACTTCCATACCTGTAGCCATGGCAAAGTCATTCAAGATTTGTTTATACACAAGATCTTCTTTGACCGTGGGGATTCCCTGCAGCATGGTATCATCAACAAATTGTTGATGATTTAAGGCCTGTCCATTCTTAGAAAGTTGGAGACCCTGAATCTTACTGACTTCTTTTACATACTTGATAGACCGACCAAGTCCTTCCATCATGAGGATGAAAAGAAAGGGAGAGAGTGGGTCTCCCTACTTGAGGCCTCTTGAAGGAATAAAAGTATCGGAGGGAGAACCATTAACTAATATTGAAAAGCTAGAAGAGGTTACCAGGGCCATGACCCATCTAACCCAATTATGATCAAACCCAAAAGCAATAAGAACTTTCCTAATATAGGTACAATTCAAATTATCATAGGCTTTGGCAAGGTCCAATTGTATGATCATTCCAGCCTTCTTATTGCTAGTCAATGAGTGCACCACCTCATGCACTTGAATGATGTTATTGAGAATTTTTCTGCCTTCCACATAGCCAGATTTCTCTACAGAAACAAGTGTAGGAAGAAGAGGTTTGAGTCTATTTGCCACAACCTTTGATATTATCTTGTATACCACATTGCACAAAGCTATGGTTCTGAACCTATCTGGAGTTTGAGTATTGTCTTCTTTAGGGATCAGGGAGATGAACGAGGTATTGAGCACCTTCAAGATAGTTCAGTTCATACTGGAATCCTCCACTACATTCAGAATATCATGCTTAACAATATTCCAACAAGCTTTAAACAAAACCACATTGAACCCATCAGGGCCAGGCACTTTTCCATTCTGCATTTCTTTGAAGACCTCACTAACCTCTTCTTCAGTCACTAGCCTATTAAGGTTGAAATTATCCTCTCTAAACACTAGCTTGTGTATGTGTCTTGTTAAATACCTGATGAAGTGCTCTCTGTCTGAAATGGTTTCCTTTGTTATACCTCGAAAGTGCTGAACTAGCAAAACTTCTATATCTTCATGGGTATTGAGAATATTCCCTTTCTTGTCTTTGATCAAAGATATCCTATTGTGAGCTATGTTCGCCATGGTGGATCTATGGAAAAATCTAGTATTTCGCTCTCCTTCTTTTAGCCATTGAACTCTATATTTTTGTCTCCAAAATATTTCCTCTTGTTTACATAAATTCTCCCAGTCTTGATGATATTTGGTGACTTGATCAATTTTGACTTTATCAAAGCCATCCCTGAGAAGGGCTTGATTGAGTTCCTGCATTTTATCTTCAACAGACTTTTTTGCTTCAAAAATATTGCCAAATTCATTCTTGTTCCATTCTTTGAGCCTGAGCTTGATGTGCTTTAGTCTTTTGTGTAGAAGGAACATTCTTGTACCCTGAATATGCAAATCTTCTGACCACCAATTTGCAATGTTGCTGATGAAATCTGGGTGGGTAAGCTAGATATTCTCAAATCTAAAAGGTCTATTCCTGGGCGTACCAATGCCCGAAACCTCCAGTTGAACAGGCTAGTGATCTGAACCTCCAAAGGGGAGAACTCTAGCTATCATTTCCTTGTCAATGAGCATAAGGTCCTCTAAGATTATGAATTTGTCTAACTTTGAGGCTACTTGAGACTCTCCTCCTCTTTTATTGTTCCAAGTAAAGAGACCATTATTTGTATCAGTATCAACTAGCTTCATATTATCTATAAAAGTTTGAAATGCTAAAGAGTCTTTGCTTAGAGTTCTAGTTCCTCCTTTTTTCTCCGAAAGTGATTTGATCATGTTGAAGTCCCCCCCCCCCCTCCCCATGTTCCATGGTATTCCTGCATGTCTATCTCTAAGATCCACAAGAGACTCTAGAAACCTGAGTTTATCATCCATTATTTGAGGGTCATAAACATTCATGACCAGATAGGTTTCCCTATCTCCCACAAGCTGAATAACCACCGATAAATAATTCCTCGATGCCTCAGCATCTATTATGTCAATCTTTTGGGGGTTCCAAAGAGTGAGTATGCCTCCTGCTGTATTCTCTGCTTTGACTTCTAGAAACTCAAATCGATTGAGCCATTTTCTATTTATTTCTTTTATTTTCTGAATGGAACATTTAGCTTCCTGGATAAAGATAACATCCGGAGCTACTTGTTTCATTCTATTACTAAGTAATATTTGTTTTCTTTTACTACCTAGACCCATGATATTCCAAGATATCAACTTCATCATTAAATATTTGTGAAGGAGTAGCTGTCTTTCATCTTACCTGAATCAATCATTAGCTTTCCACATTCTGTCAATAGCTCGTTCTGCTTTTTCCTGCCTCTTTTCTTTCCTAGGTTTCTAGATGCTAATCCAGGTGTGCTTCTCTAGCCCTTTAGCTTGAGTTTTCCATATGAATAGCTGTTGAACTCTATTGAACTCTTCTTGAGGTAATGAGTCTACCCCTCCTATGTTTCCCTGTTTCAAGAACCCTTCCAGATCTAGGTGTTCTCTATCAAGAATCTCCCGTAGTTCATGGTCCTCCATTTCCATCTCAGTCTAGTTCATTTCCTGGTCCATTTCCAGTTCTGCATCGCTCACCGTGATCTCTTTATGTTTATTAATATCTTGTATTTTCTCACACTCTTCTTCTTTCTGCTTCTCCACTAGACTTCCTCCCATAGCCTGATCTACCTTTGTTGTCTCTTCTTCTTCTTCGAGTACTTGGAACCTGTTCTGACTGACCTACTGCCCTTCTGTTTGATGTTGCTTTGGCCCCCTTTGCCCCCTTTTCCTCTACGTACCACTTTGCGAAAGCTTTCAGTATCTTTCATAGTGTTATCTTTACTCTTTTTCTCTGTTTTACTATGAGGGAAATCTCTGAAAAGATGCCCATGCTCATGGCATCTACGACATCTGAAAGGAATATGTTCATAGTCTACTGTTTGCACTCATTCTTCATCAAAAACTTCCAAGATTACCTCATTCGGTGAGGCTCCAGAGAGATCCATCTCCACACATATTCTTGCAAAGGAATTGTATTTTCCCCTTTTGGTGGCCTCAAAAGCTTTAACAAAATGCCCTAATTTATTTCCTATGGTATTTAACGATTTAGTTTGATAGTAATCGAGAGGAAGAGAGTAGAGTCTTACCCAGACTAGGACCGAAGTAAACGTCTCCCTCTCCGGGACAAAATTCATAATCCATGGCCACATATAGATGTCTGCTACTGCATAGAAGTAGGGCCCTCCTTCAAACACTTTGTCTTTATCTTCAATATTTGTGAAGACCATAGTGAAGAATCCCTTTGACCCAAGATGTAGGTCTACGCTTCCTTTTGGTTTCTAGTGGTATTTAATCCATGTCTGTAAAGCTTTCTTAGTGGGCCATAATCCCATGAATTTACATATGATTTCATATGTCCGCATGTGGTCCCTGTGTGCTTGCAGACTAGGATCATTTAAAAGCACTCTAGGTGTGATCTCAACTTTGGGCTTGCATGGTCCCTTTTGTGCCTTGTCTTTTGTTCTTTGTTCCTTGTATTCTTCCTCCATTTCTTTTGTGCTATTATTCTCCCTTGATTTGGTACATTCATGCTCCTTTTCAATGTTCCTCTTCCCTTCTTCTGAAGGTTCTCTGTCATTTTCTAATGGTTTCTTACCTCTGCTGGCCACAACCTGCTTATAGGAGGGAGTGGAGCTCCCTCCTTTGTGCCCTTCCATGGAGAACCCCGCCTGTTGAATTCTGTAACCCTAATTGTTTGCCCGCTCAGAAAACCCGCTACCTTCCGTTATTGTTATTTAAATTATCAAAGAATTATTTGTATTCAATAATACATTAATAAATAATTAAATATGATTATAACACTAATTATATTTACAAAAAATAAAAAATAAAAATGATTATATTTAATTAATTAACAAAAAAATCTAAATAAATTAATTGAATAAAAATAATAAATGTATCCCCAATTGGGGTGCGAGCCCACACTAGTGGGTTGTCCTTACCACCCTCCGCATGCATCCAACACTTGAAGCGGTGGCAGAAAGCATGCGAGAGTTATTGCATGGGGGCAGTAGTGTGCTAGGGACATCTGGAGAGAGCCAAACCTTGTTTTGAATGTTGAGGAGAGCAATGTGGGTGATAATGATTCTGTGGAATGGGAGAGTGAAGGGAACTCAGGTAATTCGGAGGTAGTTGACATCCGTAGAACTCAGTAGTGAATCCTAGTATGTTCTCAGTATTCATCTTGCAATTTTGGTTAGAATGTCATTGAGTATTCATCCTTGTGTCAGCGAATTTCCAATGTCTAGATGGGGGGTGATGGGTTTAGGAGGGGCCAGAGGCATTGCCTCGTTGGGCTCCAGGTCGGGTTTGTGTCCATTGTTTTTCTTGTCCCTATGTTTGTGGAATTCAGGATCTATTCATCTCTTATGGGTGCATGCATGGTAGAAGAAGTCGAGAGTAGGGTTGGTGTAAGTCCCTTACCCTTGGGGCTGCAAGAGTGGATAGGTGGTTGGATCTGTAGAGATTGAGGGGGGGAGGGATTCAAACAATCTCAGTGAAGGGAGATCTAGGGGCTCAAGAAAACCTAGATATAACATCTGGTGGTAGAGGGGGGAAAGCACAGAAGCCTAGTTTGTCAAATCCTGGGTCGGTCTAGTCCTGTGGTCTCGAATGTCCTGGGTTGCAAACATTGGTTTGGAGGGTATTCATCTCAGGTATCGAGGGAGGGTGTAGAGTGACACCAAGAAATTGAAGCTGGTTATGGACATAGCGGGCCTAAGTGACATTGTTTGATCTTTTTGTAAGGGGTCGCTTAGCAAAAGGTTTTACAGACGATGGACTCAAACCTGCAGCTGGTTTGAAACCCACTTCATTCCTCGTAATTGTGTTTGGTTGATGTAATCAAGTAATGTTGGAAACTACAACTATATTATTGACGACATGGTGATAGTTGGTATGGCTCTAGACTATTTGTTTAAACTATGCAATGGGTAGAGGAAGGATTGCAATCATGATGGCATTAGAAACATGTGTTGGCACTCATTTAATTGTTGATAATGGAGGGGGTTCCTTACTCGACCGGTGTTTTTTGAATTTGAAGAAGGTCTACAGTGGGGGTGAGACCACTCACAGGGTCGAGCATCCAACCTGTGGCCCTGAGTAGTAGAAAAGATGAGAGTGTAGGAAAGCGAAGAGAATTTGACAGGTAGAGGCAACAAAATGGCTCGAGCGAATGGGATAAAGAACAATGGAGGAGGAAATCGTGGTCGAGGGAGGCAAAGAAAGGTGGCCCTGGCTCTAGGAAGCTAGTCAAAATCCTCCAGTGGAGCAATAAGTATGAGACGTGGGTGTAAGCCAACCTCACGTATCATTGATGAAGCAGCCCGAGCTTACCACGCAAGTAGGTCTAACCCAGTTAGACAATTAATAGCAGAGTGGGAAGAAAACATCTGGTAGATAACAGAATACTTCGATCTGGACCTGGATGAGTGGTAAGTAGTGGCCCCAGTTCCAAGCCATACTAGAGGGAGTGTTACTCAGTACAAGTAGACTATGCGTCTATTTTGGATGATGAAGAGCATCCCGACGAAAGATATGGAACAGTTTCCTTTGGACATTCATGCAACCCCTCAGGGGCATTCGATGAAATCAGATTTTACCAAAGAATTGCAGAAAATTTAGTTCCAACTACAACAACAAAGTGGTAGGTTGAGCAAGATCGATTAACACATCGCATGCTTACTGCACTCGTAGTTGCCTAGTTCTATAGTGAAGGACCGCACTCCAGTGGATTCTGCTTATGCGAACAGTGACAGTGCACCCATAGTTTTCTTTTGAATGATTTTGTTATACAAGCATAGAATTATTTTGAGTTATGTTTACATTTATTTAGAGAATAGGAAGTATAAAGACTCTCAGGTTTATATCACATGACTAGACATACTTATGCTTTTTTGCTCATGGATGGCATATTTTGCAGTTAGGTGGCCAACGGACTTGGTTTCCCACTGGGCAAGTTGAGGCCACCTAACTCATGGATATATGAATGTAACTTGCTTAATTTCAAAAAATAAATAGAAAGGTACCACCAAGCTTACAAAAAATAAAGTTAATAAATTTAAATAAATTATATCAACCAAATTAATAGATTATAAGAAATTTGAGATTAAAAATTAGATTATATATACTATAATAATATCTATATTAATCCCTAGATGAGGTGTTTCTCAAAGGACAAGTGGGGGGCCTATGGTGTGTACCTTCACTATCCCACCATGCATTAGTGGATAGGATGTGGCATCACACGCCCTCAATATAAATTATCACCTACCACCTTTATCTATGAATTGGTGTTGGAGATTATGGGTGACCATTTCACTACAACATACTAAGTTAACTAATGGTTTCAAATGGAGATCAGGATCATCCATGGCCTGCACTATGAGGATCCATGGCTACCAAATGACCCTATCCTAGATGCATAGATAATGAAAAAAATTCACTTCAAGCCACAAATGGAGAAAATATGGCTTCGTTGTTTCAGATGGTACATGAGAAGTGACCCCCTAGAAATCAATGCCACTTGCATGACATCATTATGACTTCTTATGACATATTAATGGTTTGGAAGCGATGTCTCATAGAAAATATCAACCTCATGGTAGGTATGAGCCTCCATGGTCTATTTAATGTAGTTAGTTTTTTTCTAGCTCATCTATTGTTTTGTTTAATGTGGAAGCTATGTCTTCGTCAAGTTCTCTCTAAT
Organism: Pinus taeda; assembly: GCA_000404065.3. Classification (NCBI taxonomy): domain Eukaryota; kingdom Viridiplantae; phylum Streptophyta; class Pinopsida; order Pinales; family Pinaceae; genus Pinus; species Pinus taeda. The sequence continues at coordinate 23,993 of APFE030557314.1, read as the reverse complement.
TTTCCCTACTATGTCATAGTATTTTTCTATTTTATCCCTTATTCCAATGGGTTCTCAATGGTTCTTGGATTTCCTTGGTTTTCAATCTCTTTGGCTCACCACCTTTGGTGGGTTCTCTCCCTGAGCATCCTTTGGCTACCTTCTCTCTATTTTTTTCTTTCCTCGACCCTCCAACATTATTTTTCTCTTCCCTCGTTATCTAAATTCACCTCCTCCTTTCCCATATCCTCCTTATTGTTAGATATCCCTCATCAGAGGACATGGGTACGTAAAGGAGTGGGCACTCATTAAGTTCCATAGATCTCATGGGACCAACCTTGAGCTACTAGCTGTGGCCAACATTATCATGAGCATACCCAGCTTCTCATTCAAGTAGAAATTGAGCACGTCAAATGAGAAATAGCTAGAGAGTATTGGTTTCTTTCATATATAGAAGAGTGAACATATGTCGGAGACAAGATACCTAACACATGCCACACCTGTGGAAGGTACAACCAGCATATATATATTGTGGTTTGTAGTAATTTGTTATAAATTGCAACTGATCAAGATTTCAAACTGAAAACAAGAGACACAAATTCTACTCGAATAATCTGCGAAATGGAAATCACAATTTAAAAAACATGCATAGACATGCAACAAAAGAAACCACAAGTACACAGTGATTTCTAAGGGAACCCAACTGGTAAAAATCCCTCAAGCTTCTTTGCATTAATCAGTTGAATAAAGAAACTAATACAATTGCTTACTCTAGCTTTGAGCACAAAAGGATCCTTTGATCCTGAGGGATCACTGCTTCAAGACTTATCTGTATTTTTGATACTTTCGCCTGGCCATTATAAAAAGGGACAGCACTGCTAGCCAATGGGGGGCAGATATTACTGTCAATTTGTAGAACTTACTATTGTAATATTAAATTTGATCATCGAATCTCTTTAAAGAGTGATAGTTGTAACTCTGCCATTTATGATTAATATATAACTCAGTTGTTGTTCCATTATCTGATCCTGGAGTAACCGCAGTAGTGCTACCCTGGTGGCTAAGGGCCCGGACCTAGTGGATCACTTGCTTCTTGTATCACTATTTTATGATTACGATTGTGTGTGGTTTGATTTACTTTGCATTTCCTTAACCTGCTTTACTCAGTAATCTTCTGTTTTTGAACATTTCACTGAATTGCTTTGTTATATAGAAATCATAATTGGATAGCCAGATTGTTATTTACAACCGAATTGTTATGTTGTTCATTCTGAAATAATATTGCACTGCCTAATTCGGATTCTGTTGTTCATTTACAGATTGATATTGCTATTCATTTAACAGTTGAGATTGATGTTCATTTAGCTACGGTTCACTTACAATTGCGATTACTGTTCATTTAAATGTTGTTTAGTTATAATTGTAGTTTTCGTTCCTTTATATCTTTCGTTAATGTCCCACATGCTAGAACAAGATTACTGATTCAATTACTCTATATTTGCTGAGTGATTACAATTAATTCGGTTTGTTGTTCCTTTCTTAGATTGCTGTTCAATTCCTTTATTAGTTAAAGATTGTTGTTCAATTCCTTTATTAGATGAAGGTTTCTGTTCAATTCATTTAAGCTTTGCTGCTCAATTCATTCCTGTAGATTAAGCTTTGTTGTTCGATCTTTTCAATAGATTAGTTGTTATTCCTTTTCTGCAAATTGAATTGTCATTTCCAACATTTGCTTTGGTGTGAATAGGAAGATATACAACTATAGTGAACACTAACTACTACTGTCTAAGTTCTCAGATTGGAGATCTTGTTCGTGATTGATTTTCATTTACATCAATTTACAGGGGAAAGAGTTATCGTTACTGCATCCTTGATTGATGATTATTGTATTTTCTTAAGTGAATGATTTAGTTACAAAGCATTTAAGTTTCTTGCCATTTCAATTAGAGTTTTTTTCTAGCATTCAGTTACTTTTGTAAGCACTATACTGCAAACATTACTCTTGAACAAGTGACCGCCTCAGACTAAGTAATCTCTCGAGATAAAAAATCGTACCTGGATTGATAATTAATGTAGGGTAAATAGGGGTTAAAAGACACCTTTTTATCGCTCAACACAACATATCTCTAATCTTTGGCTTGCTCCTCAAGGTTGCACATGCATCTTCCTCTAATGTGTATAGGCTCTCGACCCTAACACCAATCTACTTGATCTGACTTGAAGCAATATGCTTGAGGTAGGCCTTTCTATTGCTAAAAACTACCTCATGCCCTTTGTCTTCAATCCTCAATTTATTTATCAGACCAAGTTTTATGGCATCACTTTTATTTTCGAATAGCTCAGTGAGGATCTTACACATAGAAAATGGAGTCTCCTTGCAATGTAATTTTGAGACTATGTAGTCTCTAACATCCTCCAAGATGATCCTCCTGGCACTAGCAACATCTTTCTTCCACCGGGTTAACTGTTGTGCATCTGACTCTGGAGGTTTCATAATGTTAGTTTTAACATATTCTAACACACCATTATCAGCGGGCACCTCTTCCATTTAGTCCTTCGAGGCTATGAAATTTTAGCTACCATCCAGGGCATAATCTAATCTCAGTATGTTGAAATCCATTCTCCTGAATATGAAGAAAAATTGCTACGTTGAAGTTGAAAATTAGAAATTCCCGAGGGACAAATTCAAAACATTGGTTCTAATGTGATTTCAGGGCTCTGATACCATGTATAAATTTTATATAAATTGCAATTGCTTATTATTTCAAACTGAAAAGAAGAGACACAAATTCTACTCTACTAATTTGTGGAATGGAAATCACAATTTAGAACAACATGCATAGACATGCAACAAGAAAAACCACATGTACAAAGTGATTTCTAGGGGAACTCAACTAGGAAAAACACCTCAAGCCTCTTTGCATTAATCAGTTGAATAGAGAAACTATTACAATTGCGTGCTCAAGCTTTAAGCACAACATGCAAAAGAAACATTATTCTCTCTGTTGAATGAGAGCCTCTAGCCAACACTTAACCACTTTATGCATCCCCCAGCTTCATATTTTTTTATGCAAGTATAAGCTAATTTGAGCTCCTAAACAATAGGGAAGTCCCTATTTCCTTATACAATTCCCAAGGAATTGATCTCTTGACTACATGCAACAACTGTACACTCAACTAGTATACAAATCATGTTACACTAGCCTTATCTCCTCCACTCTAGCTGAGAAATTTGAATTCCATGTGTGCATGAGATATTTTGGGTTGATTGATCAGTTAACTAACAAATCTATGAGTTAGATTGTTGTCTCACTGCACAACTGACCTTCAACTGACTCTATTAATAGTTAGAGGTCAGTTAACTGAATACAACTAAAAAATTGAACTAGATTGTTAAAATTTAGTAATCAACACATGCATGACTAAACTCCAAGCCCCTAACTTGAATTTATTGAGCTAATTGAGTGACAAGAGCCATGTTACACTAGTTAACTGCCTCCAAGTTGTCCTGCTGATGTGGAAATTTATTTTACTCAATCTGACTAATGCTAAAGTCAAATTGAGCTTGTCTTGCTACACTTTCTAACATGGACATCTCTTGGCACCTTAATTTACTTCTTGGAAAAGTGCTCCTAGATAGGAACAAGGAAAAGAAAGAGGTTATCCTAGTGTTAGACAATATTAAACTCACCCTATAGTCCTTGTGTAGAAGACTTAGCTATGTCGAATATCATATTGGCATACACCCTAATGTTTGTTCCTCTCCTGGAAACAACAAGGAACCTATCATTGTCAAAGCTACTAACTCTAATAACTCCAAATGTTCATTTTCTATTTGTTTTTTTGTTATTGAGCCGAGAGGCTCATTCTACAACCCAGTATGAGGGGATGTGTAAGTTTTTCCATCCATCCATGCCTGTTTAAAATAAGATTAAAAATTATGTTCTAAATAGAAAAATAATGTCGACTATAATTCAAAAAAATGAATATGTTGTAAAGTAATTAGAAGTAAAAAGATATGTGTGAATAAGATTTTTAAATCTTATACTTTTCAAAAATATTTCAACGAGAGATTTAAATAAACTATTTGAAGATATAGGTTAACTAATTTATGTTAAAAAAATTATTTGGTCATATATATACCTTATTTAGCATTCAAAAATACAATTTAAACAACGAAAAATAAAAGATTATATTTTGCATGTGAAGAAATTTGATCCCTCTCGGTTCATGTTAGATCCGTACTTAAGATGGACCTATGATGGTGAATATCTAATCCCATTCTCCTATTTAGTACTATGTTTTTGGTCTTAATTACCTTGGTTTAATTGTTTGATTTATAGTTAGTCTACTTACTATTAGTAATTGGATTATATAAATGATTTATGAGCTTCAATTTACATATGGTTTTAATTTCCCTAGCAACCAACTATATTAAATATTATCATGTGATGTAGAACTTTTTATTATTTAAATAAAAATATAACCTATGAGTTGTATATAGTGTGACTTTTTGGAGTTTCCGGTGCTGGAATCCAATGGAAAAATTTGGGGCGAAATCTTGATTTGTATTATTTAAACTAGTTTTTTTACTGTATATATGGATTCAACAACATGAAAAACCCCTAGGGGACTTCTATTGTGCAGGATTTACCTATCAATATTGTGATTTCAATGAATTTCGACCGGATTTTAGAGAAATTAAACTAGAAAAATCCATCGGAAATCCACCAAAAAAGCTTCCAAAAAGTTGCACTAAAGACAACTCCTTAAAAAAATGATATTTATATTAAATTAAATATTAAAAATAGTATTAATAATGTATTACATATTGAATATTAAATTAAATACAAATAATAATACATTTATGAAAATTACGTAAAATTAGATTTATATAAAAAATAAATATTCCACATAATATTATTCATGCTTTACAATATTTAATGTTATTATTTCGCATTAAAAATAAGCAATATAAATAGTGTTATCAATGAGTTACCATGAGTGTTATTAATTCCTTATTATGCAATTTATATAACTATTCAAAAATAATGTTAAAATGTTATTTCAAATTATTATATAACCACTATTCCAATTAATTAAAATTTAACATTTAAATACTCAAATTAAAAACAAGAACTCAAATAATATAGATTATATAATTTGGATTTATATAAAATTGTAAACATAAGTACAAATAATAGAATAGTTTTATATTAATTATAAAAATTGTAAATGAACCTCTAAGAGCGATGGGGAGGGAGCTGCAGCGCCTGTCTGAAAAGGGTTAGGGTTATACAGTTGATCAGCGACACGCCTGCACCCTACCTACGCCATACCTACCTTAGCTGTCGCCATGTGGTACTCCCAGCTAACTACACTGTGGTGGCTTCCGTAACCCGACCTAGCAAACTGTAAGGGTGCTGTAACCCCGTCCTCCACCCTGCTCGCTGCATACCTGCCGATTTCTGACATCCCATTGCAGCGACGGTTATGATCGTCCTGGAGGCAGCAGGCAGAGAACATCTCGAAATAGGCATGGATCTAGACCTAGTGGATTACTCGGAGGACTCGTTGGAGGATGTTAACATCTGGACAACTCCTTGCTCTGCCACAGAAGACCTCCTCCCCTTTTGTTGCGATCTAATGGCTACCATTGCTGGCCTACCCTCGATCTCGGGACCCTCCTTCTCCACTGTGACATTCTCTGAGCCTCCTCCAGTATGGTCGGTTCCACCCTCCCCACCGCAGTCACCATCCGCTGTTAACTTTGCGTCTACCTGCTTCCACCCTAACCCTCCAGTTGAAAATTTGCATAACCCCCTCCGCCACCAATCGAACAGCTCTCTAAGCTACCCTCCGGACACCTGAATCCGGCTTAGGGAGACCCTCAAGCCACAGCTTCTACAACTCCACCATCTGGTAGCTACTTGGCAGTTCCTCCACTTTTAGAACCTATACTTGTGGTCGACCCTCTCAGCTCTGAAAACCCTCCCTCAAACCCTACTCAGCCAGAGGATCGATCAGACGCCCCTGAAGACGTTGCTATACTGATCCAGGTGGATGTTGGTGGCCACCCACCTATCCCATTTGGACCCCCACAACTGTCTCTTTTAGTTTTTCAGTTTCCTAAATTGTAGCATAGTTACTACTTTTAGCAGTTTTTTGAGTCCTGAACTTCTGAAGTCGTTTTGAGGCCCTAAATGACGTTTTTTGGGAAATTTGGGAGCAACATGGGTCCATGGATTGATGTTGCTCTTCCCAAAGTTATAGTGCTCGAACAAATCTTTCTAATGAGCTATTGTACACGTCAAACGAAGATCGTATGCCAAAGTTACGACCTCGGGAAATTGATGTACCAATTTACCCAAACGGGGCCCACAATTTGGTGTTTCATCTTCTAGGGTTAGGTTTTAGGATGTTAAGGGTTTTCCATTGTTTCTCAACAATAAATAGGCCTTCGAGCCTCATTGTAACACAGTTCAGAGGCCTGTAGCCCACCACATCTCTTCTCAGAGATAAGCTACCATCGCCCTAGCTGTTTATTTGCATTTTCTATTTGTAAGCATATCTCGATATGTTACATTAATGAAATGAAGTATTATTTCTGCTGCATCTTTGTGTTTATGGTTATCTATGTAATTTGTTGCATTTCTGTTTAAATCCAGGTCAGTGGTATCAGAGCAATCTTCTTTTTCTCTGTTTTTCTTTCCATGTCCCCAACGAGGTCGGGATATAAGGAGTTAGGGCTTGAACTGGTCGAACCTTTGCAAGACCAGCCTCGCAAATCCCAACGGCCTCCCATGGCAGATGAAAAGAAAGACAAGGGGGCAGGAGATCCTATCAAAATATTGCCTGAAGAAGCCCTTGAGCAACAAAGGAACGCGATGATGGACAACTTCGCCCAGATCCTTCAGCGGCTACCAAGGGGTGATGCATCGGCTTCCAGCAGCTACTCTGGAAATGCCACACCATTTAAGGTACAAGTTAATTTTGAAATCCCTATATTCAAGGGTCAAATAGATGCAGATGCCATAGATAAATGGTTAAATCTGCTAGAAGGGTATTTTTCTGTTCATGAATTTTCAAGTTGGGAAAAGATTGTTTTCGCTCTTCTCAAAGCAGCCCCCCACGTCAAGGACTGGTGGGAAACCTACTGCAAGCAGAAGGATGAAAATACTGGCTCACTATTTTCAGCCGCACCCACCTGGGATTCATTCTGAGATGTCATCAAGGAGCAGTACTACCCTATCAAAAGCTATGAGGACAAATACATCAAATGGACCACACTGCGGCAGGGAAGGGACCAAGATGTACCGGAGTTCACAAACATTTTTCATACCCTTCGCACACAGTTGGGTATCAAGGACTCTAAGCTGCATTTGGTACTCAAATACCGCATCTACCTACACAGATACATCCAGGAAGAGATGGAGTTCTTAAACATCTCCTCGCTTGGCACGACATACAATCGAAGAAGACGAAGCGAGACTTTGGATCTGCAATCCGAAGCCCAAAGGACAAAGCCAAGGCAGGGTGACCTAAGACAACCTGTCAAAGCCGCAAGAAAAGAACAACACCACAAAGCCAAAGAAGTACACAGGAAATTGGTGTGAGTTCCACAAGAGTCCCACTCATAACACAAGTGAGTGTTGGACCAAGAAGTCGCTGGTGGCCGAGTTGAAGACTTTCAAATCAGATGCATGTTTCGAACCTGAACCAGAACCTGACAAGGGGAATGGCAAAGGGAAGCAGATCATTGATGTAGATCCCAATGCCACTGTTTCCACCACCAAGATCCAGAAAAATGAGCCTGAAGATCTAGAGGAGGGGGAACGTCTTTTCCATTCACAGATGTGGGTGAAGGGTTCGCCGTTGTAATTCATTGTCAACAGTGGCAGCCAAAAGAACCTCATTTCAGCAAAGGTCATGAAGAGGTTAGGTCTACCGACTACACCACACCCGCAGCCGTATAGTAACGGGTGGCTTCGTGAAGGACAAGATCTCAAAGTTTGCCAGCAGTGTCACCTTCCCTACAACATCAAGCCCTTCACAGACGAGGTATTGTGTGATGTTACACCTCTGGATGTTTGTGATGTACTATTAGGCTAGCCATACTTGGGGAGGCGACATGCTGTGTATGAGTCAAGGCCTCACGCTGTCATTATTTCTTTGGATAATTCATTATACAAGATACCAAAGGTAGCCCCACCTACCACCACCTCTTTGATCTCTACTAAGAAAAGCAGCAAGCTCATCTCCTAGACTAGGAAATTCATTTTTTGTTTGATTCACTCCCAAAGGAAGGGGAAGATCATCACCACATCCATGACCCCCGCGAAGGGTTCCTCCACGTAGCAGTAGCAAAGGAATATGGTCATGACAGAACAAAAGAACAACTTCTCCTCACCCATAGGGGTACCACACAAGCTTCAGGTGGGCAACAAAGTCTGGTTGCATCTATAGAAAGAATGCCTTACAAGAGCCCATCAGAAGCTCCGACCACGCCAACATGGTCCTTACACCATTACTAAGGCTGCGGGGAATAATGCTTTGGAGCACAACATTCCTCCATTCCTTCACTTGCATCGAGTGTTCAATGTGGACTGTCGTTGACCATGCTTCCCACCATTACTGGACACATTAGAGATTGCAAAACAGCTCACCAGAGACCCAGCTCAGCAGAAGCTTCCTCATCTCAAGGATAAACTCAATGCAATGGGGACCATTTCTTCCTGGGGGGGAGGAATGATCTAGGCGGATTTTAGTGGCCACCCACCTATCCCATTTTGACCCCCACAACTATCTCTTTCAGTTTTTTAGTTTCCTAAATTGTACCACAATTTACTATTTTTAGCAGTTTTTCGGGTCCTGAACTTTTGGAGCCATTTTGTGGCCCTAAACGACGTTTTTTGGGAAATATGGGAGCAACATGGGTCCATGGACCGATGTTTATCTTCCCAAAGTTGTAGTGCTCAAATAGATCTTTCTAACGAGCTATTGTATGCCTCAAACAAAGATCGTATGCCAATGTTATGACCCCAGGAAATTGATGTACCAATTTACCCAAACGGGGCCCACAATTTGGCGTTTCATCTTCTAGGGTTAGGTTTTAGGATGTTAAGGGTTTTCCATTGTTTCTCAACAATAAATAGGCCTTCGAGCCTCATTGTAACACAGTTCAGAGGCATGTAGCCACCACATCTCTTCTCAGAGATAAGCTACCATCGCCCTAGCTATTTATTTCCATTTTCTGTTTGTAAGCATATCTCAGTATTTTACATTAATGAAATGAAGTATTATTTCCGTTGCATCTTTATGTTTATGGTTATCTCTATAATTTGTTGTGTTCCTGTTTAAATCCGGATCATAGACCTATCAAGAAGAGAAAGTGTTTTACATCCAAAGACAAAGACATAATTATCAGGCTAGGGGAAGATATACAATGGGGTGACACAATGGACATGGTGGACCATGTGTTGGTGGGAAGGATCCATGGTAGAAGCTACACGGTGGCTAGACTTAAGTTGTGGACCTCTGAGGTATGGGGACAGCACCTGGCTGACCTTCCCTTTGTTCAAAATTTTGTTAGGGGTGCGCTTTGCCAGAGATGAGCACATAAATTGGGTCTTGTCTTCCTTCTATCACTTTGGACATGCTCCAGTCCTTCTCTGTCGATGGAACCCTCTTTTTGATCTGGAAAAAGAACAAATAGGAGTAGGGCTTATTTGGGTTCGGCTCCTAGGATTACCCCTCCAATTCTGGTCGGAGGACATTTTCTGTGGCATCGACAACACACTTGGAACCTATCTAGAGCATGATAGATCTTATCTGGCTACTGGCATGATTGTGTATGCCAGGATTCTGGTTCATCTGGACACTAGGGGGGGCCTCTAGGAACATATCACACTACAATGGAGAACTTTATCCAAGCAACAAACTCTGGATTACGAAGGAGTCCTATTTCACTGCAGACGATGTCACAAGGTGAGACATCTATTCAAGGACCGCCCTTTGAATCAGAAGGTGAGAGAGGGAGCAAAGGCAAAGGTAATTCCACAGAAAAACTCACAATCTCAGGGTAGCCCCCCCCTAGCTGAAGAAGCAACAAACTTGGCACAGATGGATGCAAAGAAGGCACCTTCAAAGGAGACCAGGAAGAAGTGGGGAAAGCACCTTATGGTCCACCCTCTCCACCACTAACCAGAGCAAGGGCGGCTATTGAGGCTGCATTCTCCACAGGTATGTTGAATTCAACTTCCTCCTCTACTTATTCTACTGCTTCATCACATTGCATTGATAGAAATATTGTTCAACCCTTTGCCCACATCAATAACTCTCCCATATCTCTAGCTTGCCCCATTAAACCCTCCTCCCCCATCATCTCCTGTACCCCGCCATCTTTTCCCAAGGACCCTCAAGCCATCCCCTTCATCCCTGCACCCACCCCTCCACCAAACCCTCCATCCACTAGATACCCCCTTCACTCTCGGATTCGATCACAGACTCCCTATACCTTGGGTATTGACCTGATTTCCTCTCCCCCACCTCTCAAGTAGCCTCGAGGCAAACCCTCCTCCTTAACTAAAGCCAAGCAACAAGCCAGAGAAGATATTGCTGCCAGAAGACAACATTCCATCGACTGGGTACTTAGAGCAGTGAATACCCTTGTGCACCCCCCTCTATGAAGCTTCTATCTATCAATTGTAGAGGGTTGGCTAGCCCTGACAAAAAATTAGCTATGAGAAGACTATTTATATCTAAACCCTTTGACATCATTTTCCTACAAAAAAACCTAGGATAGGCTAGTGTCATCACTCACCTTCTTGAATCATGGCTACCTGGCTGGACTTTTCATGCTCTAGATGCATCTGAACAATCTGGGGGACTAGCTTTGGGAGTAAACAACCAATCCATAAGAATTTGTAACATTTGGGGAAACATAGGTCATTTATGAGTAGATATATACTCTTTTGAACTCGATACAGAGCTTAGGATTATTAACATCTATGGCCTTGTTGTGCTCTAAAACAACCCCCCATTTCATATCATTATTATCCCAAAACTATAATGTGAAATGGGTCCCTTTTTAATTTTAATTGGTATCAACTTAGTCTTATTCAAAAAGGTCTGAAAAAACAAAATAAAGAACATTACTAAACCTTTTTGATAAACCAATCAAAGGCCTTATATATAAATGATTAATCTTTTATCATTGCGATAAAGCGATCGCAAGATCGCATATCGCAATGACAAGGGAAACACAACTTAAGGACCCATTGGTTTTCTCCGATGCGAAATAGGCTATCGGATATCGGCAATAATAAGTTGGTGCAATAAAACTCCTTTTCGCTCCGACGCGATGCGATATCGCTATCGGCGATCGGCGATTTACCATGCATGCTTTTAAAGTGCCCCAGTCAATCTCCCGACGCGATGCGATATCGCTATCGGCGATCGGGGATTCCAAATGCAACCGGTATAACGATTTAAGATTTCCCCGATGCCCGATTGCGATAAAGCCAAAAGCGCGAATTTCAAAGAAAATCTTAAAGCGGGTTTATTACGATTAATTCGTATTAAAAGCCTTATCTTCTGAATAGCCATTCATCCGCGCTCAACCGCCAAAACATCCAAGGCACGCTTCAAATAAATCATTCGACCAATAATCGAAATGATGGGCATTTAAAGGATTGATAGGTCTTAATGGCCATTTAATGAAACAGTAAGCCTAAAATCTTTTCACAGATTGTATCCGAGGCCACCTTAAGTTAATCATTCACCATGCATTTATCGATATATATCTCACTCATACTCGATTTGCGCTATCAATTTTCTGTATTACGTTCATTATCATTCCTGTGCAGAATTCTTTTGAAGTAACAACTTCAAGCAGAATGGGGAAGAAGTCTAAGAAAACTGCAACTGCTTCCGCTTCGCCGGCCACAGGGCAACTCATCGTTGATCCAGGAACTAAAAAGAAAGGATTGATATCGGATACTACATGCCTAGGACTCGCCAGAACTACTTGGCAAGGTACCTATAATTTGATTCAAGCTGAAGGACCAATGATGACAGTAGTACAAGCCTCAGCAGATAGCACCCACAAATCTGATGCTAATCTAAAGGACTTAGCCAACTCTTTTCTTCATCGGATAGCAGCTCGGGAACAAATCCTCCCATATACAGATGTGGTGAGATGGGCAATTCAGGAAATCCCAATCATAGACAGAACCTTCAGCACCAGAGGTGGGAGAATTTTCGGTTCCTTTCAAGCTGAGGATTTGAGGCAAATGCATCATTTACCTGTGCCAGAGAAGAAGTATAACATAGCATTTCTGGAGAAATTCCGAGCTGAGAACGAGACTGAATCCGAACCCATTCGGTTCTGGAGGCAAAATCCAGCAAAACACAAGCATGAATCTTCTGGTAAGTACTTGGTTGATTCTATATGCTCTCCTTATTGCTATGCTGGGATAATGATGTGTAGGTTGTGGGGGTTACATGATTCCGCTAATTTTACTATAGAAATGGTTCCCTTGATGGAAGCGGCATGTAATGGTGAAATCATGGATTGGGCAACTATACTGTCCGATAAGTTAGCAACCGCAGTTCTTGATTTTAGAACCAAATCTCGCATCACTGAAAGGCTTATTCCCCCATTCTACTATAGCGCTTATATGCTAGACATCCTGTGTTTTAAATCTGAATTCCCTGTGCTTGGATGGAGATGGACGTCGCAAGACCCCACACCCATTCACATATATCATCAAAAATTGTGGAAAACCAACTACAAACACCATTTTTACCAAATCTGCAATGGCTTCATGTTGCCCATTCATCATTCTATTTTTAATAAGCCTGCCCCTAAGATTTCCTACCAAGCAGGGATTGATTTGACATCAATAGGAAGTTGGTTCGGGGAGGAGAAGTTCACTTATATCAGAATTTTTGGCAGTCAAGCCAAACCTCACGTTCTTCCTTTGTACATACCTGATAAACTGCTGGCCAGGGAGATAGCCTATCAGATTATCTCCGATGGAGTTACACAAACTCTAAAGAAGAATAAGAAGGAGGTTTGGCCCTCTTTTCCCCTGAGATTTGGTATCTACACCCTACATGATTTCAAACATGCAGAAAAGGAAGCTGAAAAAATAAAGTCATTAACTCTGGAAACTCTCCCTAGTAGGCGATTTGATCCACGCAAAGTCACATATAATTCACTTGAGCAGGCCAAATTGACCAAATTCGAGCATAAAGAAGATAGGTTCCAGGACTTATTCTCATCGGCCAAGTCAATGTACCAAGTTAGATCGCTCGCTATAATTGAATACAAAGATGAAGGATTAGTTGAATTCAACAGACTTAGAGAACAGAGGTTGCAAACTCTGCCTCTAGATCTGTTAGCAACAACCCCAACAACAGAATCAAGTGAGCCTAAGTAGCGACTTGTTAAGGAACCTCCTGTTACATCAAAGGAACAAGAATAAGTGCATGAGAAAAGACAAGAGGAGACCCAGGCGAAAGATCAAGAACAGAGCAGTATGAATGTAAATGAAAATACTCAAATTGACCCGAAATTGCTCCAGGAATGGCAGCAATTCAGTTCAATTATCGGCAATCTTGAATGCTCTAAAGATGATGAGACATCAAAAGAGGTCAATACACAAGAGGCGACTTCAAAGCAGGTTTCAGGTGAAACCAACGACCCACCCAAGTCAAAAGAAGCAGAGATAATTCCAAAGGATCCTTCTGACCAGGTTGTTTTGTAGATTGAAGAAATTCCCCCCTTAGACATCTTCTATAGCCCAAGACACAAAGCTGTGGTGAAATGACAGAGCAAGAGGAGAAGGACTGGTCAACCTTCCTTATTCCCAGAACAAACAGTGACGGGCAATGTGCTTTGGAAAGAGGAATTTGACCCCTCTGATGATTTAACAACACTATCACAATATGTTGGAGCTTATTCGGCGGTGACAATAGATAAGGCATCAGAGGTGAGCAGTTTATTGAAGACAAAAGACCAGGAGATCTTCTCACTACAAGCACAACTATCAGAAGCATAGCAAAAGGCGGACCAGGCAGAACAACAATTGGTAATACAACAACAAACAAATAACCAATTGACTAAACAATTGCAGGAAGAGAAACAGAGGATTGATGACAGTGCAGTTCAAAAGCAGAAGCAACTATCTGAGGCATTGGCACAACTAAAAGCATCAAATGAACAAATGCTGAAGTTAAAAGATGAGCAGATTGCTTAGTTATTAGCCCAGCTAGAGCAAACAAAGAAGCTTCCACAGATAAATGAATTCAAAGTAGAGGCATTACAGCTAAATAAGGGATTGATAAATCAGATAAAGCTTTTATGTCAGCAAATCGCCCAGGCCGAACCATTATGCGATTTAACGACATCAATAAGTGAGAAAGTGGAAAAGGCTAGAACAGACTTGGATCAAGCCGAAGAAACATTGACCAATTTTCTTGAATGGCAAGATACCGATCAGGGACAGGCGGCTAATTTACCAAGGATTTTAGAATCGCATAAAGAAATATTATTTACAGAATGTCAGACTCAGTTAATGAAGGCAGAAAGAGCAATATCAAGATGCAAAACAACCACTAGTAATTTGGTTGAATTGGTTAATAATACTCTTTACTTGTCTAACATGATCTCTCAATGTACTCCAGGCAAATTAACAACAGCGAAAATATTGGAGCAGTCATGTTACCCGGAGCTAGAGAAAAATGGAAGGTTAATCGCAGGAATTAACAGTTTGACATGGGATGCCTATTGGTTCTTTATAGTCAAGCCGCACAACCAGAGAGCCGCCCTCAAATGCCTTACAAATGCAATCAGGTATATTATTCCCGATATTCAGGATGCCACCTATGCCGCCCAACAAAATTCTCGCCTCGACGGACCACCCAAAGTGGAGCCAATGCTTGCGATAAGTCAGCTCAGGTTTAAAGGCAAACAGCCTGAATGATGATTCATGCCGCCGACTGCCAGATCGCTGCAAAGGAGATAGTTATCATCAATTGATACCAATTAAGTAGGATTTTAGTTTCATAGATATTTAGTTTAGTGTAGTATTTATAGACCCTTTCATGCATTTAGAAAGGGTCGTAAAGTTTTGTATATGACTTAAACCCTGAAGTTGCACTATTGTACTTCAGGGATATTATTTTATAAAACTAGACCAATCATTCTGATTTTGATAAGGAAGCTTTTATGCAAATGTGCACTACTGTCTTTGTTTGAAAGTATTTCTGTGTTGAAGAAAGAATTTCAAATAGCGATTGATATTGGGATTGATTAGCAGCTCATATGGTACTATTATCTATGTCTGAACTCATTCTTTTTATATGAATTGTCATTTGATCGCTCTTGCTATTATCGCATATATATATGTGTGTCTTAACAACATTCTTTATTCATTCCACTATTGGTTGTTTATAGTGTGCTTCTCTTCTAATCATGTATGTATCGATGATATAAATGATAAGTGCAACAATCTTGTGTTAATCACTTTGTTTAACTATTTAAATAAAGTAATCTTTGAATGAATAAATATCTATGTTTATTTAATAGAGTCATCTATATGCCTGTCAATAGACAAAGATCATCAAAC
>APFE030557312.1:0-17302 GCA_000404065.3 Pinus taeda | reverse complement strand
CCCCGTACAGAAATTACCTACATACGAATTCTAAATCACAGGAAAAATAAAAATGTGAGAGCTTAACACATAAAACACATATACACAGAGATTTCCCACTTGATCTCAAACCGAGACTACCAGCTTGATTTTTCATTATATTCCTTTCAATGTTACAATACATATTTATACATGTCGAAGCATCCAATACCATGGACTAAAAAACCATCGCGTCCAAAAACCATGGACCGAAAACCATCGCGTCCAAGAAACATGTGTGAAAATCATGCACAAAACCATAGGTGGGTCTGCCAAACCTAACATAGGGTCCAAAACCAAAATTTTCCACCCCATAAAGTGGGGTTACGGGTACCCCTCAAACCCCCTATTAACTACGTGGAAAGAATATAACACAACCCAACAATGATTTCCTGGAAGAAACTGCATTTTTTATCTTATTTCCTTAAGTTTTTTGTAGCTTAAAAGAAATTCCATTTCATAGATATAGTCCTTAACAATAGATAGATCAACTTTCTCAAATTCAATTCATCTTTTCCATGTTGAAATGTAGTGATGCATAAATGAAAAGAAAAATAGGTTTTCTTGCAAGGATTGTTGATATGCAAAGAGGAACTCATCCAAATAGCTTCACCTATGTACTCTCCACATTATGCCAAGGCATACCTTCCCATAGTATGGACCTCTATTTTTCAACGATGATGAGCAAGCTAACCTAGGCAAATCCAACCTCCTTGGAGTGTTGGGATTAGTATTGGGTAAAGTGCACCTTCCCTACACCTTCTATCACCATAATACATCTCTATAGCACCTCACCTCAATTTTATTGCACCCATAAGCCCTTAAGATAACTTACTGTAGCAAACTAGGACATCCCGTAGCAAATTATGACATCCTGTATTTGTTTCCTGGAGCAGCTACATGATCTCTTGTAGCAGCTACAAGATATCCTAGAGTAGCCTGTTTGACCCTGTTTTGACAAAATATGGTAGTATAAGAGTAGGTTAGGCCTCATATTGGATTCCATGCCTATGAGTGTCACCTGAGATTAGTTCTCCCATGCCTTCTCCCTCTGCAAGATCAGATGGAATAACATAACATTTACATTTATGAATTTAGCAATTAAAATATTCTCTTTTCTACAAATGTAAAATGAGATAGTCAGTGCATGTATGTATGGATCCTAAAATGATAGAACAAATTTCCAATTCCAAACAGTCCTAATAGCTAGAGGATAAATTGCAAGGTTAGCATAGTTATTTTCTGCAAGTAAAATTTGTCATTTCCTACCTAGATGATTTATGGAATTTCATAGCATTTACCATTCAATAACTTTCATTTCAAAATAGGAAAGCATTTATTTTCATGTAGTAGAACCAGTTGTACATTCATTGTGAGTAGTCAGACTCCTTCTAGTCAATAGAATACTGGTCTGGAACCCTAATGGTCTAGCGTTCCAGTTGAGAAGTGACATGAGTAGAATGTTGCATCTGTTGTTTATATAACACTGTCACCTCCATGTTTGTACAAAAAACAAGGTTGATAAAGTAAATTTTGTAGCCATAGGAGTTGCAACATCCTTGTTGTAATACTCAGTTTGATCACTCTCAATCCTTAGCCGTGAATGCATATTATTTAATGAAACCCGCAATTTAGAAGAAACCATGGATGAGATGGTTATATTTGAGTAGATCATCCGATATGCCTACTTATGAAAATTGATTTGATTGATTTCATGAATATTCTTAATGTCTACTGAAAATACACTTGCTTTATAATCTTCACCTAACTTAGGGGAAAGCACTATTGGTTCAAAAAAGGGAATTCAAAACTTCCCTTTCTCTAAGTCAAATGCAAAAAGAAGTTTGTTTTGAGTAGTGGTAGTTTGCTTCTAGAACTTTGAATATGTTGAAGCTTTGAGAGGTTAATTCTTCAATTTGATATCCCTGTATCTTGTAAAGATGCTTGGTTTTGGTGGAAATTGAGAAGTGGATGAGAAAGGAGATCTAGTCATCTCTTTTATATGTAGGAAAGAAGTCGTAGACATGCTTGTCAAAACCATAGTATTCTTCTCATGTGCATATCTTCCTTCTGAATATTCTTGTTGAATTATAATCACCCATGGACCAATCTTGCTATCATATTTGGTAGTGGCCTATGGATATTTCATCCTTATTTTGAAAACAAGAAAATATGCCACTTGAGCTTCTGAGTCTGTGGGGAACATGCTTTCCCTTGGCCTTTTTATTTCTTTTTCTTTAGAGGTAGGAGTTTGTCATGACGTTTGACTAACCAGTTTCTCTTCGGTGTCCTACAATGTGCTCCTCGTTCACTATTCTTGGTTAGCATATTGTTCTATTTATGGTCTGACTGTGTGTGCATAAGGAGTTCTCTTCTATTCAACCCTCAACTTAGAAATTGCCCCCAAATGTTCATAGGACCATACGAAGCTGGGTTTGAATTTCATCTATTTTAAAATTGTTTCCAGTTCATTTTTTATTTCTCTCGTGTTTACAATGTAAGGACCTACCAATGCCTTTAGCTTGAACTGTGACTTCTTCTTATTGGACACTAAGTGTAGTTCATCCATATTCAACATTTTTCTAGCATACTCCAAGGAAACAATTCTTACTAGGATGAACACTTGTAATCTATAGGGAAGAAACTCACAACCATAGGTTCTAATTTCTATGTAAGTTCGGTATAAATATCAATATCCAACCTTTGACTGCTCTGAGAGGTGCAATTTTATTTTAATTTATAGATATATTATTGGTATAATATCATTGCATAGTAGACATAAGGAATTGTAGAGGAATTTATCTACACAATATGTGTATTTATATTATTCTATATTCCTTCTGACTAGAGATGTCTAGTGAATAACTGACATTGGGTTGCCCTGTGCATCCATCTTTTGTAGTTGAAACTTGAACCTATCTACCTAGTAAAATGACATGAGATAAACCAAAATTGATCAGAGTTTGAACACTCCCTCATATTTGAACTTCAAAAATTGCTCATGCATCATATCTGATAAATACTAACTATAAATGAACAAAAGTGAAGGCTTCTGACCAACTGTAAAAACTGATAAATATCCTAAAACTACTCCATCAACCCAATGGTGTGTATGATAACCTAATAACCTAACAACCATACAGATCACTTGTATTGACATTTATCAAAAGATAAAGGAAAAATATGGTGGTTTTTTGCTGGGAAATTCAACATTTTCAGGTAAAAGGAATTAAAAAATGTGAGCTCACTGGGGGCAGTAAGCTTCTTGTACAATTCCATTAGTGCATCAGTATAAAATGGATGTAGGGATGTCTAGGGAGTTATCTACGTGGATTGGAAAATACCCTCTCGGGAAATGGAAAAAAGGACCCCATTATTTTGGGAAACCCCTGATTTTTGGCTTGGGAGGTATCTAAGATGCTACTAGGTAGAGAATTCAAGGAAGAAATGAGTTTGGGGAAAGGTAAATTGGGGAAGGAAGGACTCCCATATTCTCAAATCGTCATTCTGGTCCAAGTACTTTTTATTAGCCTAATTGTGAAGCTCATAGAGGTCAAATTCACACTGGGTCTCATCAATTTTGTATTCGGTATCTATCAATGGAGTTCTATCGAGATCGACAATAGGGGGTACCAGGGGATCTTATTAAGGAATTTTTCCTTTTCCCTTATATGAAGACATTTTGAATTACAGAGAAATTTTTTGGAGGAACATGTATTTAGATAGGGGAAAATGATGAACAAGGGATTCCACAAGAGAATTAAAGAGAAGGGATACCAGGTAACTTGATCAACTAAAGTTGCATAGGAAAAACAATATACAAGTTCTCCTTGGTAAATTTGTAATGGCTTGATCCTGACCTGCACAATTCAAACAAGGTGGAAAGGGAAACATCTAGAGGTGTATTAGATAATTTTATAGCTGGAGGAATATGTATTATAATAGAATTGTTACTATTTTCAGGAGCAAAGCATATATTTGTAATGGATTAGCTGTCGGGCGGAGTTTAAGCTATAACCTTCTTTTACGAATTGGCGGATGATTTGAAAGGTAATGGTTGAATGACGTGAATTGTGGGAGGTCACATGGATGGTAGGAGGCAATGTGGGTTTGATTGATTGGTGGAAGGGATGACAAATGGGAATGGTAAAAAAAACCATGGAGGTGATGGTGAAGAAGAGAGATGGAAGGAAAATTTTCTTTTGGGGAGGGCGAGGGTGGTGTAGGAGTGGTAAATGGAAATTAAAAGGACCCTCAAAAAGGATGTATGGATCTTCTTAAGGAATTTTTACTTTCCCTTATACGAAGTCATTTTGAATTGTAGAGAAAGTTTTTGGAAGAATAGGTATTTAGATAGGGGAAAACGATGAACAAGGGATGTAACTTTATCAACTGAAGTTGTAGAGGCAAACAAATATGCAAGTTCTCCTTGGTAAATTTGTAATGGCTTGATCCTGACCTGCACAATTGAAACAAGGTGGAAAGGGAAACTTCTAGAGGTGTATGAGAGAGTTTTATAGATGGAGGAATAGGTATTATAATAGAATTGTTACTGTTTTCAGGGGCATAGAATTTATTTGTAACGGATTCGCTTTCAGGAGGAGTTTAAGGTATAACATTATTTTATGAGTTAGCAGATGATTTGAAAGGTAATGGTTGAATGTTGTAGATTGTAGGAGGTCACATGGATGGCAGGAGACAACGTGGGTTCGATTGATTGGTGGAAGGGATGAAAAATGGGAACGGGCAAAAAAATTGTGGAGGTGATGGCAAAGAAGAGAGCTGGAAGACAATTTTTTTTTTGGGGGGGCAAGGGGGAGTTGGGGGGCGGGTAGGAGTGGTAAATGGAAATTGAAAGGACCTTGAGAAAGGCCTAGGATCTGACACATAATTTGAGGGTGATATTATTCAAAATTCCTTTTAGGACCCTAGCGCACCCTCTGTTGAGTGACGATAGTGCGGGGGGGGGGGGGGGTCTATTTTCATGAGTGAAGCATTTATTTGTAACGGATCAGTTGTCCAAAGGTGTTTAAGGTATAATTTTCTTTTATGAATTGGTGGATGATTTGAAAGGTAATGGTTGAATGATGTAGATTGTAGGAGGTCACATGGATGGTAGGATGCAATGTCAGTCCGATTGGTTGGCAAAAGGGATGAAAAATGGGAATGGGCAAAAAAATCGTGGAGGTGATGGCGAAGCAAAGTGCTGGAAGGCAGTTTTTTTTTTGGCAGCAAAGGGGGGGGTAGGAGTGGTAAGTGGAAATTGAAAGGACCCTCAAAAGGCCTAGGATCTAACACGTAATGTGAGGGTGATATTATTCAAAATTCTTTTTAGGACCCCCCCTCTCCGTTGAGCGATGATAGTGCAAGAGGGTCTGAAATCCATCTTTCGCCATTGGTCCAGACAGAGGTCATCACCACCTTTCAAATATGCAATAACTGTATTCAAAAACAACAAAACCATATAGTCATAGAGTTTTTACCTTTTATTTGAAAAATAAATATCTCAATAAAATGATTTTGGTGGTATTTACACTTGCGCACCCATACTTTGGGATCTATTTATTTTTTATTTTTCTTATATATACATTTTTTTATATCCCATTTTATTTTATTTTTATTGTTTCTTTACTTTTTCTATTTTCTATTTTTCTTTCTTTTCTTTTCTCTTTTTTCTTTCTTTTTCTTTTCTTTTCTATTTTTTCTTCTATTTTCTGGAGAATTTAAAGGAAAATTATTTTTTATAATCGCTCAATGGGATACATAACTAAATGACCAAAATGGATTTCTATATTTATAGGACCCTAACAGTGGCTCCAATGGGGATGGCATTGTCCCTATGAGGTGTCAAGAACACTATAGATCAGTAGCCTTCTCCACTGGGAAATTATTACATCATTAAACAAATGAAATAACCTATTAGAATGAAAATTCATAGATATAGTAGAAATTCATCTGAAACATAGGGCCTTCAATCCATGCTTCAATTTTTTATGACACCCACCCACACTTGTAGTATTTGAAAAAATAAAATCATATATAAAAATATGTGTTTTGTGATCAATTGAGTTTAGGTGAAGTAGAACTTGAGAAACCTGCCATTAACCAGTTGTTTTGGTAGTGTTTCTCCAGTGAGATCCTCTAATAGAAATACGTGGGTTCCACACATAACTCCAACCTTGTAAGGACCTTTCCATAAACTATTAAAGTTCCCATGTTTTCCTTTCTCTTCCTTTCTGGAATCCCACTTTTAAACAAGGTCAGTTTGCTCAAAATCATTTTCTTTGACTCTCATATCATGAATTCTTTTGACCTTATCCTGAATCACTTGTGTAGTATTTTAGACTTATTCTCTCATCTACTGTAAATGTATTATTTGGTTTATTTTTCTATGGGCATCACTTGGTTCAACTTCTATCTCTTGCAACAATTTAAGTACTGGAATTCCTAGGGAAGCAGGAAAAACTGCGTCTATTCCATAAACCAATTGGAAAGGTGACATTCCAATTGACTTCCTTGTGCTTATCTTATTAGCCCATAGAGCATTTATCAATTTCTTGTGCCAAGATTTCTTCTTTTCTTGCAGTAGTTTCTTTATGATGTTAACGAAGGAATTATTAAAATATTCTGCTAACCCATTTCCCCAAGGATAATAGGTAGTAGAATGTCCTAATAATATATGATATTTGTTGCAAAAATAAATCATATTTTTAGATTTAAATGTAGTAGCATTGTCTATGATGATTTTGTAAGCACTACCAAACCTGGAGATAATATTACCTTATATGAATTCAATGATTACAGAATCTATCCTTGGTCTAGTTGGAACTACTTCTATCCATTTGGTGAAGTAATTTGTAGCTATGAGAATCCACTTGTGTTGAGATGAAGAACTTGGATGAATTTCTCCTATAAAATCGAAATCCTGCTATTGGAAAGGTACATTTACCGAAATAGGCTTCAAAGGAAAAGGAAAGAGCTTTCTCTTGCCTTCAAGAATATGACACTAATGACAAGTTGAAACCTTTTTATGATTATCAGAAAATAAAATGGGCCAATAGAAACCAACTCTCAAAATTTTATTTGTTGTGGATTTCTAGTAAAGATGTCCCCGACAATCACCTTTACGAAAATTTTCCATTATTTGATCTGCTTCATCTTCCAAGAAACAATTTGATAAAATTTCTCCTGCATCCTTCCAATATAAATCTTGATCCAAAATGAAAAACCTCACAACTTTTAGATTGAGAAATCTATCCTTGGTTTTTGTCAAACTAGTCGGGTCTTGCAAATTCTGAAAAACATAAACAATATTTGTATTATCAAGGAGAGGTAAAAAAAAAATATGATACCTGTGGAGTCACCAACTCCTCTTGTCAATTAAGAGAGACTAAAAATTTGATGTCTAAGAATGGAAAATTTTATTCTTCGATTAACTTGGCTAATCCTTGACCTTTTAAAAGTTTTGTGGCCTTTATTTCAGTGTCATACTCCAAAATCATTACTATTTGTTTACCTCCTTTTCCATCTGGATCACTTTGAGTAAGGATGTCCTTTACCACTCCACTTGGAACAAAAGCAATTATGTGAGAATGTAATACACACACTCTGAAATCTTTCGGGGCTTTTACTAAAGAAAGAGCTTGCTTTTCCATGATATTATATTTCAAGGAAAAATCTCTTAATGCTATTATGAAAAATTCTATAGGGTGCTCATGTCCCTCCTCGTTTTTCTATAATAGTATTGCTGCAATAATATTATCCCAAGTGAAGGAAAAAGTCATGAAATATTTAGTGCAATCAAGACTAATCAAAATGGGAGCATAGGTCAAGGCTTCTTTTACCTCACTGAATGATATTTTAGCTCCAACATTCCATTTGATCCCGGTGTCCTTTTCCAACATGTTGGTGATTTCTCTTAAGGTTCCAGCTAGGTTTGGGATAAACCTTCTGAGAAAATTTATTCTTCCAATGAAATATTGAACTTCTTTCTTGTTCCTTGGGGGATTGATATTCATGATAGATTCAATTATACTAAGGTAAATTATAATACCATATTTAGAAATTATATGACCTAGTAGCTTACATTCTAATCCAGCCATAGACTCTCTGGGGTTTAGGGAAATAAAAAATTTTCTACATTGCTCAAAGACTATCTTTAAGTGAAACAAGTGACCTTCATATGTTTTAGACAATACATTGAGGTGATAGAGATAAATCACAATAAATATGTCCTTCTCATCTATAAAGGAAATATCCATTTATCTCTGGAAAGTTTCCCCTACATTCATAAGCCCAAAGGGCATTTTCACATACATGAAATTTACCCATGGTGTGGTGACAATTGTTTTGGCTTGTTCATATGGATGAACTAAAATTTGGTTAAAACTTGAAAACCCATCTAGTAATGAAATTATTCTAGAACCAAATATCCTCTATAAAACATGATCCATCTTTGGTAAAGGGTAATTTTCTTTGAGGGAAATTTTATTTAAGTTTCAAAAATCTACACAGAATCTTACTTCACCAATTGTTTTCTTAATTGGTACAAGATTTAATAAACATTTGGAAAATATAAAAGGTACTATGATTTTAGCATCAAAAGGAATTTTAACCTCCTTTTCAAATAAAGGTAAAAGAATAGGATTCACCCTTCCAGTTTATGTTTGAAATGTTTTTGGTCATCTCTTATGGGAATGGTGTGTTGAATAATACTAGTACCATAAGATTTCGAATCTTCATAACCCCATGAAAAAACATCAGAATATTTTTTCAATAGATTAATGGAATTATGTTTTTATTCTTTAGGTAAAGACTTAGAAATATTCACAATTCTTGGATTTTCTTCATTCACTATGTTACAGTCTTCCAGTTTGGCCCCTACGCATTGTACCTTGGGTTTTTGAGCCACATCATCAAACTAAAATAGTTCTTGCAGTGGAACCAAACTCATTTGTAAGATAATATCTTTTAGTTGTAAGATTTCAAGTTCCTCTGAGTCTTCACTCATATGGTTCATCATTGTTTCATTTGTATCATTATCTACACTATTTTTTGTATCAATATGTACATTCTAAAATTATTCCTTTAATTGCAAAACAAAATCTATTTGTTTATCACTGCCAAACACTTTCCAATATCTGTTGTTAGGGATATTAGGTTTGTGTTTCAGTTCAACCTCATATATTCTATTTGGATGGAATGGGATCTTAGAGGTACTTGCTGAGGTAGCCTATACAACAGCTAAGATATTTTTACTTCTAGGAATGAAAGACAGTTGATACTCAAGAAAAAATTCCAAAAAGTATAATTTTTTTTTATGTAAGCCCTTAACCTAGGATGTTTAGCTTAATATTCACCTTTAATTTGATTAATGATGATTTTTTAATCACCATGTACATAAATTCTTTAGGTCTTGATCAATTCAATACCCACAACCCTAAAATAAGCGCTTCATACTCAGCTATATTGTTGGTACATTGAAAGTTAAGCTTGTAAGAATATGCCTATTTTTTAGTTTAAGACCCAAACACCTGTCCATGCTCCTTCCTTACTCATTTCTCCAACAAAATCCATATTCCAAAGGGCTTCATGCCCTTCATATTCTGTTTTAGCCTTTAACTACACATTCTCTGTTTTGCTTGATTATTCTTCCATATTTGACACTTCTTCCTCTAAACATATATCATTGTATAGAATAGAATAATCCATGATTGAATGCATAGAATAAAGTGGATAATTAATGGGTTTATTTTGGCTTCTTAGTATATATTTTATCAATGTTTCCCTATACAATCTCCTCTATTTACCAAAGATAAGAATAATTTCATAAGTCATGTCCATCTATAAGGTACCCTATCAGTTTCCCCTAAGATCTCGATAAGAGCATTCCATATTTAGGAGGTATGTCAGCCACAACAATATCCATGACCAAACATTTTGCTGGTACTTTTCAGCGAGTGTTACACAAAAATCCTTAATCAAAACTAAACATCTAACTCTAATAGAATTAAAAGAGTATTGTCTTTTTATGGACTAGTTATATCTAGTCCAACTTTTTTCACAACAACTTTATGCATGTGATTATGCGAAGCACCAAAATCTAGCATGTCATTATGCAAAATGAAAGCATGGATGTTAAGACTAACATAGAATGGCAGCACATTATCATCATGAGAATTTCCTTCAACTTCAGGTCCAAATAATAGTTTAGGACGGTCATTACTCAAGTTAAAAATATCAGTTCCCTCTTCTATCTTCAACTCTTCTATTTCTTAAATCCTATAGACATATTTCTTCACGAATTCGGTTAGGGAACAAAAATTCTAACTTTTGACAATTCACTTCCAATATTGAAAGATGGTTGAGGTTATACTATTTCCTTCTAAGTTGTATCCTGTATTTGAATAATTTATCTTGAAGATCATCTTTGGTTTGATTTTTAGAAGGTGCATCACTTTGGATCATTTTGGGAGGATTTTCTATAACTTTCCTTCTTCTTATATTATAGTATTTGTGTACTTCCATGATGGCATTTTGATAACCCTTCTTATAGTACTCTGATTCAATAGGCATGGTATCTTGTTATGTTAGAAAAAACAAATCATGTTCTTCTTTAGTGAAGAAAACAATATATATTTCCCCTTCACCAAAAATATTAATTTGCTTGTCTTCTAGATAATCTACTATTTCATCTTCTTCTTCTACATAATTCTCCTAAAAATGACATCTGATTAGTTGTTGATCTACTCAAGTTATTTGCTCCCTTTTTTTAATTTGGTGTGGATTCCTTCTAATGTTGGGATTTCTAATATGTGGACCCCTTTGTGATCGTCTTGGTGGAGCCTTGTCAGTAAAACTCATCCTTTCCATAATCCTTTCCATACTTTTAACTAAGGTGTCTAATTTTTCATCTCATGAAGAAGTATAATGTTCTTCCTTAATGGTGACCCTTCTTTCATCCTTTATCTTTTCTCTTTCTTCCAACAAATTTTCTTCTACACCTAAAACATGTAACACCCCTTCCTAGGTCTACCGAAAGTAACCATGCGAACTGGGGTAAACATGAGGAGAGATTCTACTATAAACATATTCCACCTCCTATGTCACCTTAAGGAAGTGGAATCGGTATAACATCATATACAATCATCCAACATCATCAACAAAACCCTCAAGAGATAGTTCAACCACTCATACAACCTGGTTGTGGGTCCCACTTTATTCTGCAACTCTTATGCCATAGTCGCTCTCATGCTATGGGCAAGGGAGTGGCAAAAAACTCAAAGTCAGTCTCACAAGCCTGCCTACTAGAAATTGTGTGCCAAAATTGATAGTTTTGTCCTAGTGACCTATTCACGGTACTGGACAAGTCAACACTCAGGGGATCACCCTAGTATGAAGTCCCAACTAGACCTCACACCATTTGGTGTGGGAGTACCATCTGTTATAATGGCCCACTTTCCATTATCTTAAACGTTTTCCTTAGCTCTTGCTTGTCACCACAAGAGAGTGGTCTGCTTTGTCTTCAAGTAATGATAGTGTTACTTGTATCAAGTTTCTTTCACTGTAGAGAGAGAGGGTCGGAGTTGTTAGGTTCCTATACTAGTAGGGTTCATAATTTATGATTGGCTAATTTTGACTCTGTAACATGTACATACCTTTGTTTTCTACAAATGTTTTCCATATTTTTAAAAAATCAAAAAGTTAAAAATTGTAAAGAGGGTATGCCCTAAAAGAAAAATCAAAGGGCAAAAAAGAATGAAAAAGGTCAAAAAATGAAAAGGAAAATAAAAGACCATGAAAGTGTGCAAGGCCAAATGCCACTACTATTTTACCTTTTGTATTATAAATATTATGTGTAACTTGTCACTTATGCCACAATCCATGAGTAGTCAAATAGTTTATGCTTAACTAGTTCATATTTTCAATTTCATGTTTTAGAGATAGAGAATAAAAAATTGACCAGACTATTTAATCTTGGCAGATAAGTAGATATGTAGAGTAAATAAAATGAGCTCAATAGTTTAATCTGATCCCTTGGATGTAATAAATGTAGACTTAGATAGACTGCTATATGTAAAATAAAAGAGAGTGTGATAAGGGTTTACCAGTTTAGATGCACCCTAATAAAGAAGTAAAAATGATAGGGTAAGTAGGAAGGGTAAGTAGATGTTTGGTTGCAGAAAAAATGTGTGATGAATGGTTAAGTTTAATGCTTAAATATTTTGCTTTCATCACTTGGACAAAGCATAACTCACATTGAAGACAACATGTCAAGGAACCAAAGTCAAATTAATTAACTTTCTTGCTCCATTTTTCCCTGAGAATTCACTAATTTCCCCTAAGTGCTAAAGGTAGATACAAACAAGTTAAAGGGGCTCAGAGCATTTCTCTAACTTTTGGATGGATCAAACCCTTGGCGCAATAATTTGAAATACCTAAAGTACCTAAATCCCCTTCATCAATATTTACCCCTTCATAAATTCATTCATACCCTTTAAAATATTTTCCTAAGTAAAATCCCTATTTTACTTAGGGAAATTAAAAACATTTCCATATCTCAAAACCCTCATATTCTTTTAGCCTAAGTTATAAATGTTATATGATGAAATACACTTTTGAACGTTTTATCTTAACACTTGTTAAATTTCCACAAAGTCATATTAACTTTTAACTTGTATTATTATTTAACTCCCCAAAAACAAAACACTCGTGCCCGTATTATTATAAAAATCCAAAATATTTACATATCCCATCCCACGGTCAAGTATAACTTTAATGAAATCAAAACATGGAATTAATTAACCAATCTATGGTTAATTAAGAACCCAACCTCCCCGCCATGATAATGAGAATTAATTAAGTCATCAGGGCTAATTGATAACTCAACGACCAATCAAATCGCCCTCGATATGATTAAATATTTTAATTAATATCGGGCCTGCCCCTGTTATACATTTGTCATGTCATTTCCCCATCTTCTTTCTGATCAGATCCTTCAGATCCGACAACCCTCGCTTGTATTGCATGGACCTTTTGGTCGACCTTTAGTACGTGATGTGAGCGGTTTTGTGAACAGTGTCGATGCTACGTGTCGAGTAATGTATGGAATCACGCGTCTCCCTCCAAAACCACTTGCCTCCCAAAAGCGATGCGATGAAATCCACTTACCACCCCCGCTTCCCACTCTCTCCATATGACAAATTATCCACTGTTCATTCAAATATTACCTGACAATATCAACCATTTACTCATTTAAACACAAAAACCCCAGTTTTCTTATTTTCACCTAATTGTGCAGTAAAACCCTATGTAACCCATATGCACCACCTGAAGCCTCTGTTAACTAATTCGAACATGGTTCACCTCCCGAAAAGCATTCTGGTCTCACTCCATAGACCTTTCAAGCTCAAATGAAACCTTTTCAACCTCCCCTACAAACTAATGCTTTCTTAATAGTTTGTTTTGTTTTACAGGTGATTAGAAGACCACAACCTTGGATAAACAGTCTTAATACTATTCATAAGACATGTTTACTCCAAGATTGTTATCAAGTCTATTCAAACAAAGATGGAAAATAAAACAGACAACTAAAAAACAAGCAGAGGAAACATGGAATTAAAAGGATTTACTGTTGAAATAGATAGTAAAAACCTAAAATATACATTGAAGGTAAAAGGACACAGTAAAGAAGAGTCAAAGTGTATCAGGATTAAAGAGTATTAAATTGAAGACCAAGTCAAGTAAATCAAATACCATGAATATAAACAGCAGGGAAGACAATTACAAAATAGAGCATACAAATTCATGTCAAAGTGAAGACAAATGAAAAACAGAGTGGTAAAAGTAAAAAGTAAAAAGTAAATAGTAAAATTAAACATGCTAAGAGTTAAACAAATATGAAAACACTTTCACCAGCTACAACGAAGTTTATCCAAATTAAAAGTGAAAAACAGCTAAAAGAAATTCAAGGTTAAAAGATGAAATCAGAGAAGAAATGGTACATTCTTTAGAAATTTCATGTTTAAGTCATAGCTTTGCATAAACTATTGTGACCAATCCAAGATGTATTTTTAAAACATGGTGGAGGTGTTTGTTCCCAAAAGGCTAATATACAAAAACCTCTCTGACGTTTTACACAGGTATTACCAAAAGGGAGATAGGTGCATGTCTTCACAGCCAATTTTTTAGTTTGTGCAAAGTCTTGTTTTTGATATCATTTTGCAGAGAATATTGTGACAGTTGGAGCTGAATTTTTGCAAACTGAGAGAGATTTATCTCAAAGCATTCTTATCTAAAATAACCTCTTTCACATTTTACATATCTATCTCGGATTGAGATATACAAGCGTATCATTGGACCCTAAGTTTGCAGAATTTCTGGGGCAGAATTCACAAAGGAAGGATGTAGTTAGTCACTAGGACGCTTCATCATCACTTAAGAGTTGCTATCAAATTCAACTTTCTCTTATTTGTAACCATAAATCCATAAAAATAGTGCCAAATAGATTCATTAGTTTTGAATGTACTTTATTTAATTTCTATTAACATAAAACAGTTGAAGATATTTGTGAAATCAATCTTGATATTTTTTTCAAGATATTTCAGTTTAGAATTAGTATAAATACTTCTACATTTGAAGTATTTTGGGTGGATTCTATAACATCTTTGTAATTCTATGCTATAAAGTTTAGAAAGTTGTTGTAATCAAATCTGGATTTTTGTTGGAAAGGGAATGAAAGTTGAGGACATTTCATCAGATTCTCATGCAACCTAATTGCAAATAAGTATTCTATCCTTGTGATTTTATGTGTTTTATATATGTTTCAATATTTCATGCATCTTAAATCTAAATGGTAAAATAGTCAAAGTATGTCAGAATTAGTTTTATTGCTCTTTGCTATCAGCAGTCTACCATTTATATGTTTTCTTCTAAACTATTTCGATAAAGGAATTCTTAATTGCTCATCTATCCTTGTAGTTTTCTCTAATAAGTCCCTGGTATATGAGTCGTAATTTCCCTCTGCTATTTGACCTATCTTCATTTCCTCTTTCTAATCCTAACTTGAGGATTCTTAATTGCCCTCTAGTTTTGAGAAGAAAAATCATCCATTCAAGCCCCAAAGTTTGTTTTTATTCTGCTATCCTGCCTGTTGAAATCCTACCTCAGCAATTTGACTTGATCCAGTGAATTATCCTTGATTGTCTACATAGCCCAATGGCCTAAAATCCTAGTTTGCCCATTTGTTTCAGAACTCCACCACTCTCAAATAAAACAACCTCACTAAAGATTAATACTAGCCTAAAATCTTTTCGAACAAAGATAAATTATAAAGAGAGAGGCCTCTCTAGACTTAGGTTGGCTAGAACTTGAGTCTAAAATATTGTTTTGTGGTTACCTCAGAAATTTATTTCTTTAACCTTGAGAAAATTCTGAGTGATAACATAGTGGTGACCATACTGGGGAGAACTAACATTTTCTTCATAATTGTTTTACAGGTTTAGATTTGATCTATGATTGTGGATAGTGATCAGACACACAAAGGTTAAAATCATCCACCTGGCAACTCCAAATCAATTCTATAATAAAGACTCCAGTAGAGAAATGAACCTAAAAGAATTGTGTGAAAAGATCAGGCTTTTAACTTGGATTGTTATCCAAGACATTATGTTCTTTCTCATTGATAAAGTTTTTCATTGTATATTGTATTTTAGAGCTGATTTTAGATTAAATGTTTATTATTTTCCTTTGAAAAATGTAGATATATAGTCTCCTTACATATTTCAACAACTTTCTTCTGAATCTAATGATGATCATATTCCGATGAAAGAAACTGAAACAATCAAGACTAATCATACAATCCCTGTACATGTTCCTATACCTTGTAAAGTTCCTGATAGATATAAGCCCTTCATGTTACCTTTTACACTCCATGCTTTCCCTAATTATTATCACAAGTATTTCCCTAGGCTTGATGGAGAGAATGGTATCACTGCCCAAAAACATATTTAAGCTTTTGAGGATTACCTTAACTTATTTAAAGTAGATGAAGAGGATGTCAATATTAGGCTTCTTTCTCTTTCTTTGCAAGACAAAGTCAAGAGTTGGTTCAAAACCCTTCCTGAGGCAAGCATCTCAAATATCCAGCAGTTTCTCAAACTCTTCCTTGATAGATGGATAATCAAAATCAATCTTCTTGTAATCACAGAAGAATATAATTAGTTAAAAAGATATCCAGATGAAACACTACAACAATTTTTAGATAGATTTAATCAAATCTATTATTTAATGCCATAAGACCTCCCCTTGCTTTAGCTCTTTTGCATTACCCAAGAGCATTTGATCCAAAGATAGAATTTCATCTAAGAGAAAGAAACCCATCAACAATGGAACAGATGCAGAACATGGCAGTAGATGTAGAAGTTAATTTGCAGATTAGAAGAGAAAAGTTGAAAGTAGAAAAAGAGGAAAAACTCTACATTTTGGGGAAGAAAATAGAGGAAATGATACAGAAGATCACAATGAAAGTTGATTTTATTTTTTTTCAAAATAACCATGACAAATTTGTTTCACAAAAAGAAGAGGTTGACATCCATGAACAAATCCCTATTAATTCCAACTACCATAAATCTAAAGATAGAGTTATAGAACCATATGTGGAGAAGCAATCTGTTGATCTAATATGTACATTTGGTGACATTAATTCTTATGATGATGTGCCTAAGCTTGATCACTATAATAATGATTATGTTCCTCAAATCCAAATTAACCTTGCATAGGAATCAGAAGGTAATTTGAGGAATAAGGAAGTTCAGGTTCAACAACTTGAAAATAGTGATCAGCTTATTCATTTTAGCTATGATAATGAGGAGGAAAACATAGAAAATTTTGAAATCAGTGAAGGAAATTTACCATTTTGTTTTTCTTCATTTCAGTTTATCAAAGATAACTATCATGCATTAAAAATAAAATTTCAACAAGTTTTGATATTAACCATCCAAATTTCAATAAAATCCTTGTGCAAGACTTCTCATATTTAGATTTGCAGCCCCAAAATGGTATTGAATGTCAGATTGAAGAAGAAGACGTAGAAGCTGGAACATATGATCAAATGATCCAAGATAATTCCCTAGCATTCTGTTCCGAGGCAGTTCATTTTTTGAAAGGAAATTTGCATAATCTTTCTATAAAAAAGGATGAGTAGCTTGTAGAAATCTATGAAGTTCCATTCAAACCTAGAGGCAATAACTTGCAACAATCCTTCCAAGGTGTTTATGATCGCATA